>PISW01012921.1:0-29287 GCA_004023785.1 Mungos mungo | reverse complement strand
CCCGGAAGGCTCGGGTGGGGGGTGGGTGCTGGCTCCAGCCCTCCCTGGCGCGGTCCCCACTGTCCCTGCGTGTCTCTGCTCTTCAGATGCCCTTTCTAGAAGGACTCCAGGGTCAGAGTGTGAGCTCATCTTAACTAATTACATCTGCCTGGACTCTGTCCCCAAGTAGGTCACATTCCGAGGCACCGGGGGCTAAGGCTTCAACACAGGAGTTTCGGGGGCGCACAGGTCAGCCCATCACAGCAGCAGACCCAAAGGGGTCCAAGCGGACCTGCCCGTGCAGTCCTTGTGTGTGTGTGTGTGTGTGTGTGTGTGTGTGTGTGTGTGTGTGGACCGACTGGCATCTGCCCCCCATTGACCTGCGTCTGTGTCCCCCAGCCGATTCCCACGGGTGAGTCACGTCCTGGGCAGCGAGTTACTCTGCGTTGTCCCTTACCCTCCCCCCGTCTTTGTGGGGGGGGTCGTGAGTGTGGTGAGGTCACACGGGCCTGCCCGTCGCTGCGGCTCCAAGTGCTCCCTGACCCCGCTGGGCCTGGGACTCATGACTTGTGCAGGGAGGGTGAGGGGGGTCCGCCCCTGCAGCGGGGACACGGAGCCGTGCGTGGCAGGGGACACTCCTGGGAAGAGGCCCCAGCTGGCACCCTGCCTGGGGCGGGGCGCGAACACGGCCTGCACCCTGTCCATGTCCATTCCAGGGCCAAAAGGGGCGAGCTCGGCCAGACTGTGGGGTTCCCACGCCGGCGCTGGCTGGCTGAGCCTTCCAGAAACTTCCCTCCAGCTGCTGGGAAGAGGTTCCCCACACTGTGGTCACCATCCTTTGTCCCAGCCTCCTTTCTCCAAGTCACTTCCAATCGAGGTCACGGGCAGCCCAAGCTGTCTGAGGGTCCCCAGGGTCCTGGTAACTCTGAGCACAACTGGGCTCCATTGTGGAAACCAGACCGAGCCTGGCTTCGCGCTGGACCAGACTCATCCGCGCCCCGAGCCCTACAGCCCGAGGCACCGCAGTCTCCACTGAGGCAGGGAAGGGCAGCGTCCGGCCGGCGTGACTACGGACACAGCGCCGAGGACGGCACCCTCACGCCTCGAAACAGTCCTGAGGCCGTCCCTCCAAGGAGTGTTTTCTGGGGGCCCAGCCGTGGCTCTGCAGCCTTCTCTGTCCCCGTCCCCAGGAGGAGAAAACGCTGCTCGCGGGGTCCCACGGCTGGTCCTCCGCAGGTGGGGCCCCAAGCTCCCACATCACCAGGAAATGCGCGGAGAAAAAAACCACCAGACGGATGGATGGAGGGATGGCTAGATGGGCACATGCGGAAAAGCAAGGTGCCAGTGGAAGATTCTAGACGGCAGGCATTTGGGTGTTCCTGGCCAATTCTTCCAACGTTTGCACATTTGAAAGTTTTCAAAATAAAACGTCGGAGAGAAAACATAGCCCTTCACGAGTGAGAGTTCTTGGCAGGGTCCAGGGTGTGCGGGACATCTTCTCCGGGGAGGGGGGAGGCACGAGGATGGGGGGCGCTCAGGAGGGGACAGGACAGGACGCAGCCACCAAGCCTGGGGTAGGGGTGAGCAGAAGCCGCCTGGCCTGCGCTCCTGGGGGGGTGGGAGGAGGAGGCTCCCCACCCCCAGGGCGGCTTGGTCAGGGCCACCACCCGCCAAGGGGACAGGGGCTCACACATCTTTTCATCTGCCCCCTCTCGCGGGAGCTGTAAGTGGGGAGGGCTGGGCCCCTTCCCTTCTGGGCCGATTTGGGGGGGGTGTCTTCAGGGCAGGCTGGGCAGGGGTAGGGTGATGCTCGCCTTGCAGAGCCTCCCCCCTGCTCCACGGGCTCCAGTGCCCAGGACACCCGCCATGTTACTCCTCCCACCCCCGCCCCCCTCCTCCCCACTCCCCCTCCTCCCCACTCCCCCCTCCTCCCCTGTTCCTTCTCCCTCTCCTGTCCCAGGGAGTGGAACTCTGGGAACCATCCACTTGACACGTTATGAAAATTAGCCTCCTCTTTCCAGTGTTGAAAAGGGGGCACTTTCGCAAGGAGGTATGTGGCTAGACCTTTAAAGGCGACCCAGATAATTCTCAGACTGGCTCTTTTTGAAAGCAAACATTTTTAATATACACCAAAGACTCGCCCGCACCGCGACCTCCCCCCGCAGCCCCTCGTGGGGGCGGCGCTTTCCTGCAGGGGCGTCCGGGGAGCTCAGGCCTGAGGGCACCTCCGGGCAGCGGCGAGGACGGCACGCTGGCTGTGTCGTGGGGAGCGGACCGTCTGACAAGCCAGTGAGGAGGCGCTGGGGCTCTGCCCGCGGTCCCGCTCAGGCCCCCAGAGACAGGGCCCCTTGGCACGGCCACCGCCCGCACCTGGACCCTCCTTTGCGCTTGGCCGTCTCGTCTCTCATCCACCCTGCGTGTGCCGTCCCTTCCCGTTTCCTCCCATGGCTCTGCTTCAGCTCTGCCACTTCCCAGGTCACACAACCTTCTGTGGCTCCCCGTTGTTTTGCAGACTAAGAACCCTATTCTCTAGCTCTCCGCGTGCAGGCGGGCGCCCCTAACCGCTCTCTCCGCCCGCAGCAGGTCCCTTCCCCTCCGGGCTGCGTCCCAGGACCCCTGCCTCAAACCACCTGGCTCCCCTCCCCCACACCTCAGTCCCATACGAGCAAGTGCCGGTGAGGGCAGGGACAGCAGCGGGCCCTGTGAACAGTCTTCCCGCAGCGCTGAGCCCGCCGCCCCGGAGTGCCGTCCCCGGGGCACGTGTCAGAGGCACAGGCAGGTCCGCAGGTCCGCTCAGCCCGGCGAGGTGCGGGGGTGGGGGGGAGCTGCAAGCCCCCAGCGAGGCAGTCAGCCCTCCCCACCGCAAGGAAGATTTCTCATCCCGCGATCTGAGGATCCCCAGACGGAGAGATGGGGTCCAAGACCTTCCCCCGGAGCCCTGATGGGAACAGGGGCAGAGAGGGGCAGGGCTGAGTTCCCACGTCAGGCTCTGCACCCCTCTCCCTCTCTCCCTCTCTCCACCCCACACCCCCTCCCTCCTCTGCACCCCTCCCACCTCCTCACCCTCACCCCTCCACACCCCTCTCTTTCCCCTGTACCCCCTCCTTCCTTCTCCCCCTCCCCCACACCCTCCTACTTCCCTCGCCCTCCCTCCCCTCCCCCCCACTGCACCCCTCTGCCTTCCCAACACCCCCACATCGGTTCTGGGAACCCAAGTGGTCTGGAAGCCAGGTGACACGGACCCACGTAGGGCTCCCGGGGCTGACACTGGACAAAGGAGCCACTGGACTTCAGATGCGTCCCTCAAGTCTTCAAGTGTCCCCGCCCGGCCCCAGCGCCACGCACAGGACACAAGGCATCCCTAGCCCACAGACCCCGTGAGTGCTGTCCGCCACTAGGATTTGGGGACATTTGGGGACATGTGTGATGCAGCCATAATGACAGGACAAAAGATATGCGGCTGCCAGGTACCCAGTGACTTACAAACTGGGGCTACACGGACCAGCAAGGATCTCAAACTTACACTTTCAGGAGGGAAAGTAAGAGAGAGGAGATGCGAACAGGAGGGCACGGCGGGGGGTGGGGGCAGCATGGGGGTGCGCTAAGGCCAAGTGGGACCGGGCTGGGAGGGGATGGAAGCGAAGCTAAGACAAATGTGAATTTAAAAGTGGACATTCCCGGGCAACGGGGTCGGGGGTGGGGGCTCAGTCGGCTGAGCATCACACTTTGGCTCAGGTCGTGATCTCACAGCTCCGAGCCTGGAGCCTGCTTCCGATTCTGTGTCTCCCTCTCTCTCTGCCCCTCCTTTACCCACGTTCTGTCTCTCTCTCAAAAATAAACATTAACAATTTTTTTTACAGTGGACATTCCCTAAAATTATTCCAGAATCCGCCCCCCACCCAACCCGCCGCCAGCTTATCAAGAGCAAACAAAGCAGGCGGAGGCTGGCTGCGCTTTGCCAATGGGAGCTGCAGGGCTTATGCCCAGGACCACATCTCTGCCTTGCAGGGCACCTTTGACTACCAGCTCTGAGCTGGGCACGCGGGACATGGGTGCCGGGGCACAGCCCCCACTTACCGTCCCCGAGACGGCCACCCGGTGTCCTTAAGGACCTTTTGCTGGGATTCCCCGGTGGTCCCACTGCACAGGAAGGGGTAAGAAACGACAGACAGAGGAGAAATGAGGGGGGCAGCTGCAGGGGTGCCTCACGCAGATGGAGGCACACAGAGGCTCTACTTTTCTGCCCCAGGAGTCTCTCCACTCAGTGCCCACAGGTGACCAGAAACGCTAGCTCTGGTCGTTTGAGCACCAGAACCTCGGGTCGGGGCCGCGGTGGTGGCCGTGGGGTCTCCAGTCAGTGTCCCCACAGGGTGCCGCCGAGTGTCCTGGGCTTGAGACCGGCCAGCTCCTCAGAGCGGTCCGCTGTCTGGACGTGCAAAGCCTCCGCGGCGGTGATCCCTGGTTCCCGCCTCTGCAGACGGTCCTGTCTCAGAACTGGCTGCTCCTGGCTCGGGGCCGGCGCTGTGCGCAGCGGGAGGCCTGGGCCCGCACCACCGGTGACCTCTCGCCTCCCTAACCGACCCCGGGAAGCCGCGACCAGCTGCCGGCTCCCCACGGCCTGCGCCCTGGGGCTCCGCCCTCACAGTTGTTATGATCGTGAATGTCCAGGGGCCAGCAGCGCAGGGACCCAGCACCGGGCACCCCGCGGGGGGTGGGGGGGTAAGCGCCCCTTGCACCCACCACGAGGCCGGTGAGGGGGGCAGGGGCGAGGAGGCGCACACTCTTCAGCTCTCATCCGGCGCGGCACAGGCACTGAGGCGACCCTGGCAAGAGAGCACCCGGGCTGGGGTCCCCGGCCTAGGCGCACCCAGCCTCCCTCCGCACAGCCTTTCACCACAGGGTGCTAACTCCCCGAGGTTCACAAGAGGAGGAGGTGCGAGGTGAGGCGACCCCGCCCAGGGCCACGCGCCCGGAGAGGAGAGAGAACGCAAGCCCAGACTGCGGAGGAAGTCCCCACGCAGTGACAGCTCCGGCCCCTCAGGCTCGAGGCTCTGGAAACGTGCTGAAGGTGGGCGCGGGACAGCCTCCCTACCTCAGGGGTTACTGGGAGGCCCCGTCCCCACAGCCATTGTCTTCTATTCTAGGCACCTGTCCCCGAGAATCAGAAGTGCCATCTGAGGGGCGCCTGGGTGGTTCAGTCGGTTGAACCTCTGATTTCAGCTCAGGTCATGATCTCACGGTTTGTGGGTTCGAGCCCCGTGTCAGGCACTGTGCTGACAGCTCAGAGCCTGGAGCCAGCTTCGGATTCTGTGTCTCCCTCTCTCTCTGACCCTCCCCTGCTTGCGCACTCTCTCTCTGTTTCTCAAACATAAAACAAATTAAAATTAAAATAAAAAAAAAAAGTGCCGTCTGATTAGACGGTGAGGTCAGCCCGGGGCTGGCATTTCCCCTCCCGAAGGACTGGGGTTACCAGTTCTTTCCTTGGCTCAGCCCCTTGGAGTCTCTCTGACCCTGAGTAGTACTTGGGACCCCCCAGCTCTCTCCACTTTTGCTGAGCGTCCTTATCTACAAAAAGTGCAAAAGAGCCCTCCTCTCTGCCTCCGCCTCCAGGCTGGGGAGAGTCCCCGTCATTGCTGGACATTGTCCCTTCTGGGGCGCGAGCGAGGCCAGAGAAAATGGGCCCAGCATCTCGTTCTTGAGGCCTTAGAACCTCCCCGCCTCCCCAGCCCCCAGAGGTCCTTCCCAGCCGCCGCTGGAAGGACATCGCGGGAGGGGGGCTTGCGGGCGGGGACCAGGGGAAGCTGGCTCCTGCAGGCTTCCAGAAAACGCACCCGGATGCGCAGCGTCTCGCCTCCGCGGGCTCTGCCTGGTCCCGGCCCGCTCCCCTGTCCGACTCCGGGCCCAGAATACCAGAATTCAGGCCTGCCAGAGCCACTTACTGTACCGCGTAGTCTCTCCTCGCCTCGCCTCTGTTTTCCCTTCTGGAAAATGGGGTTGATGCTCCGGGCCGCTGTGGCTGATCTGAAACACGGAGAGAGCCGAGAGCCGGGAGCCGGGAGCGTCGGCCCCAGGAGAACGGGCGCAGCGCGCGGTAGGACAGGGGCCCCCGGCTGGCACTGGGAGGCAGGATGCATCTCTCTGAGATGACCCGCGTCCGGTGAAGCCGGCTCCGCCCGCGCGACCGCGCTGCGACCCGGTGACTCGGTTGTCACCTGTTCCCGGCGGAGCCGGGTCGCAAGGCTCCTCCTGAGCGGACACAGCTTCGAGGGTGGCGGCGTGGACCACGATGCACTTTTTGTCACCGCGCTCCCTGCTGCAGGAATTCGAGGAGACTCCCCACGGGTTCGGAGTCTAGACACGGAGGCTGGGTGACGGATGGGGCCTGCCCCGAAGACCTGGGCGGCCAGGGGCAGTGGCTTTCGGGGCCCCCCCTTCCTAAGGCCCGAGCCTCCAGGGGAGCGGGAGCCCGGGCGGGCGCGCGGCCGGCAGGGCCGCAGGAGTGGGGGAGGGGGCGAGCCCCTGCTGACGCTCCGAGCCCGAGCCCGGGGACCGGAGAGTCGTGTGCCCTGCACGCGGCACCGAAGGATATTTTATTACGTGTAAATCTTGAAATGAGCCTCAGCCTTGGAGCCCTGACACCCGGGGTCTTAACAAACGGCTGAGGCCCAGCGTCTTGCGGTGTCTTGCAAGTCGCGGGGTCTTCACGCCCCGCTTGCGCGCGCACACACGTGCACACACGCACATACCACACTCGCGAGCGCGCGCACAGTTACTCACGCGGGGTCCGGCACTCGCCAGGCCGCGAGGCGATTGCGGCGCTGGCCGGGCGCTGATTGGCCAGCCCGGCTCTCTCCGGGGCCCCGCCGCCAATGGGCGGCCGCCCGGCCGAGGCCACGCCCCCTCCCACCCCCGGCGCCGGGCGGCGCGGGCGCCGGCGCGGGGAGCGGATCACGCGGGGGCCCGCCCGGCCGCGACCCTCGGCCCGGGCCCGCGCCGCCCCCGCCTCGGCCGCGCGCCCGCCCGCGCGCCCGGCCCATCTCCCCCACTGCGCCCCGGCGGCGTCTGCGGGCCGCGGCCGCGCTCGGGGCCCCCCGGCGGCGTCCTCCGGCCGCGCCGCCGCCCCGCCCCCGCTGGCCCCTCCCCCGCTCCTCCCCGCCCCCAGCGGGGCCGGCCCGGGCGGCGACCAGAGCGGCGACGTGAAAGGCGAGCGAGGCGGCTGCCCGGCCGGCTGTCGGCGCGCACCCGCTCCCAGCCCAGCCCCGCGCCGAGGCCGCCGCCCGCCCGGCGGGGCCCGACGCCAGCGCTCCCGGCGGCGGCGGCTGCTGGGCCCGGCCCGCGCGTGCGCCGCGGAGCCGCGCGCCCCTGTCCCCCGCGGGGCCCGGGACCCCGAGGAGCCCGGCAGAGCCCGACGACGGGCCCGCGGCCGCGATGCCGGACGAGCTGACGGAGCCCGGGCGCGCCACGCCGGCCCGCGCCTCCTCCTTCCTCATCGAGAACCTGCTGGCGGCCGAGGCCAAGGGGGCCCGGCGCGCGGCCCAGGGCGGAGGCGGCCGCGAGGACGAGGAGGACGACGACGACGACCCGGAGGACGAGGACGCGGAGCAGGCGCGGCGGCGGCGGCTGCAGCGGCGGCGGCAGCTGCGCGCGGGCGCGGGGCCCGGCGGGGAGGCGCGGGCGCGGGCGCTGCTCGGGCCCGGCGCGCTGGGCCTCGGCCCCCGGCCGCCCCCCGGGCCCGGGCCGCCCTTCGCGCTGGGCTGCGGCGGCGCGACGCGCTGGTTCCCTCGGGCGCACGGCGGCTACGGAGGCGGCCTCAGTCCGGACAGTGAGTGAGGGCGCCGGGAGGGGTGGGCCGGGCGGTGCGCTCGGGGACTTCGAGTCCGTCGGAGGCCTTTCCGGGCCACCCTCCTTCTTGTGTGCCGCGGGGTCTGCGTCCTGCGGGGCCCCCGCGGAGCCCCCGGTTGGGCGGGTCTCGGGGCCCACTCCCTGGGACAGGGTCCCCACGCGGGGAGGAGGCTTTGCAAGGCTCAGGTTTCACCCATCGCCGGGCTCCGTGGGTCCCGGGGAGGCTGGAGAGCCCGCGGAGAGGAGTCTGGGGACCCGGGACGCCAGGCAGTGAAAGAAGAACGATGGAAGGGGGTGGAGAAGGACGCGAAAAGAAAGCCGAGACGATGGGAGAAAGGGAAGGATGGAGGGAGAAGGGGAGAGATGTGGGGAGACGGGAGACGGGAGAAGAGAAGTCGCAAAAACAGAACCCGCGGGTGACAGCGAGAAGACGGGAGGGCAGCAGCCACAAAAGAGAAAACAGAGCCGGACAGGGAACGGTGAAGGGGGCTGGAGAGAGGGAGCCACCGATTGTGGGGCGGGGGTGCTGGGTAGCAGAGCGGGAGCATCTCTGTGCCCGCAGCCCCATCTCCTCCGAGAGCGCCGCGGACAGGGCCGCGGTGCCGGGCCAGCAGGAGCCTCTCTGAAGCCCCCAGTCCCGCTCCTCTCTCTCCCTTTTCTCCCGCTCCACCTCCCCGCCTTTGTTCCCTGCCGAGGGCTCCGAGGTTGGAGTAGGGGGTTCTCAGCCCAGAGCCGCTCACCCCGCCTTGCCCTGAGTCCTGCTCCCTCTTCCCTGGGTCGCCGCCCCCTTGGGGACCTGCCCTTTGGAGGAAGACCCCTGGGAGGATCACCAGGAAGTTATTCCAACTCTGGCCCCCAGGCTTGGCCGGCACCCCCCCCACACACACACACATGAATGTACACTGTAAGGCCAGCTGTGGATTCTTCCAGACTCTTGCTCCGAAATCCATTAGTGCGTGCTGGGGGCTAGGTGGGCCAGACCTCTCTCACCTCTTGGATAAACCCCCCTCTGGAGTGCGGGGCACCCTTTTGCAAACGGACCCACCTCTGGGAGCTCCTACCCAGAAAGTGTAGGGCCTGCACCACTTTCACTCACACTGGCTCGGGTCTCAGTGGTTTCCCTGAAATCAAGTGACCAAATGTGCCCATCCACGAGTGTTTCCGGAAAGGTCTGGGGGTGAAACATGCCCCCTAGCTTAGCCTGAGTTTCTCTTCCCCTGTGGCCCCAGGGTGCAGCTCCGGAAGACGTGGCTCCTTATTTCGTGGGATGCGGGTTAGGGCCCAGGTTTCCCCTGGGGCTGGCGGGCCTGGCTTCTTGTCTTGGGGTAGCGCGTGGGCGTGTGAGTCTGGGGGCTTGGGGGTGTGGGGGGGAAGGCAGAGGCTCCTCCTCTCGGGAGCACGCAGGCCAGCCTGGAACCTGACTCCTTGTCAGCACCCAGGAAGCTCACAGCACCAGGGCCGCACAGGGGCGCACGCCGACGCGGACTTGCACACCTCTGTGAGCACAGGGGTATGGCCGAGCCACACGGGCGAGCCCACCGGTGTCTGCACACCTCGCAGCTCGCACCGCCGCCGCACCGCGGTCTTCCCAGGGCTGGCGGGCCGCACTCCCCTACGCTGCCCCCCTGCCCAGCCTTCGCACTGGAGGCTCAGGCCCAGGCGGAGGGCAAAGTGGCCTGGGTGGGCTTGGACCCCGAAGCCCGGCCCCTGCCGATTCCCAGCCGGCCTGGCTCCTGGACCAGCACCTGGGCCCCGGGCCGGTACTCTCACCCGGAGGCACCACCCCTCGCCAGCCCTGGGGGGCCTCTCCTTGTGGGAGATCCGGGTGGAGCTCGGAATTTGGAGTGTGAGCTCAGAAACCACTGTGGCCGTCTGTAACCCCGAGGCCCTAGGCGGACCACCGTGATGTGTTTGGGGTGCGGGTGCAGCGGCTGAGTGTTTTGGGGGAAACCCCGTTTGTGTGAGCTCCCTTTGAGCACAGCTGGGGGAAAGCAGATGCATGTGTCTCCCTGGGTCTTTGGGTGAGGGGTACAGGACACGGGGTGAGCGGAAGCCGGGGTCACCTGGAGTTCGGGGGACTGGGTACATTCGTTCGTTCTCCGTCTTGGGGTGTTTCTGTGGGAGCGGGTTCTGACCTGGCTTCCGGGGGGACGTGGAGGGGCCCCTGCAAGTCTGTATTTCTGTGTCTGGGGCTTGGTGTCGCCCGGGTGCAGGGCCCGGGTGCTGTTTCCCCAGGCCGGGCCCCGAAGGACGCCTCTCCTCCAGCCTCTTGTGTCCTCGAGGCTTTCTCTTGTTTCAGTGCGGAAGGAGCCAGTGGTTTCGGGAATCGCCCCTTCTGTTTCCGTTTGCATTTTTGTGTTTCTTTTCCCCGTCTTTCGTCTGCCCTCCATTGTGGATGCGCAGTCGTGAGCGAGCGTGAGCTGCCCAGCCCGCTGGCCTGGAGCCCTGCTCTGGACTTCGAGCTCACCTCCTCCCCCTCTGCCTTTCACCATCCCTGGGTGAGATCCGCGGGCAGCGGTGCAGGGTGCAGGCCCCCCTCCCCGCACAGGGACTACATCCCTGCTTGCAGCTCTAGGAGGGCCTGCGGGGGGGGGGGGCGGGGGGGAGCAGCTGCGCCGCAGAGACTGGGTCTGGGGATCAGCCCCGGAACCAACCGTGTGCCCCTCTCTCCCCTGCAGCCAGCGACCGGGACTCACCGGAGACAGGCGAGGAGATGGGCCGCGCCGAGGGCGCCTGGCAGCGGGGCCCCGGGCCGGGAGCGGCGCAGCGAGAGGCGGCGGAGCTGGCGGCGCGGGGCCCGGCGGCCGGCACGGAGGAGGCGGCGGAGCTGGCGGAGGCCCCGGCGGCGGCGGGCGAGGCGCGCGGCGGCGTGGGCGGCGGCCGCAAGAAGAAGACGCGCACCGTCTTCTCGCGGAGCCAGGTCTTCCAGCTCGAGTCCACCTTCGACCTGAAGCGCTACCTGAGCAGCGCGGAGCGCGCCGGCCTGGCCGCCTCCCTGCAGCTCACCGAGACGCAGGTCAAGATCTGGTTCCAGAACCGCCGCAACAAATGGAAGCGGCAGCTGGCGGCCGAGCTGGAGGCGGCCAGCCTGTCCCCGCCGGGCGCGCAGCGCCTGGTCCGCGTGCCGGTGCTGTACCACGAAAGCCCCCCGGCCGCGGCCGCCCCGGGGCCCCCCGCCGCCCCGCTGCCCTTCCCGCTGGCACCCGCCGCGCCCGCGCCGCCCCCGCCGCTGCTTGGCTTCTCCGGGGCCCTCGCCTACCCGCTGGCCGCCTTCCCGGCAGCGGCGTCCGTGCCCTTCCTGCGGGCGCAGATGCCCGGCCTGGTGTGAGCCCCACCTTCGGGGCCCACTCCGGGGGGCCTCCGCTGCCGGCCCGGGGACCTCGGGGGCGCACCGGCAAAGCGCGGGAGAGGCCTGGGGCGCTCCGAGGGCCCCTCTGCCCCCAGGGCAGGCTGCCGCCCTGGCCCGAGTCCTGTCCCAATCTCATCCAGAATGTAACAGGGATGTCTTCGACTGTGGCTTCCAGACCGACTGGATGCCTGGCAGGGAAGAGGGCGTCCCAGAGAGGCAGCGCCCCGCGGGCAGCCCGGAGCCCCACAGGACAGGCCTGCAGCCGCCGCCGCCGGAGCAGCCAGCGCCGAGCCCAGTCCACAGCGGAGCCAGCGGGCTGTCAAAGGTGCTTGGAGGTGACCGCCCCCATCACGCCCCCCACACACAAACGTCCCTTCCCAGGACTGCGCTGGACCCAGACAGCAGGCCTCCGGAGGACTGTGATCAGCCTCGTGGCCTTGACAGTGGGCCCAGCAGAGGGCAACCCCAGGGAGAGCGCGCCTGCAGAGGGGCGGGAGACCAGCCCCCAGGCGGTCCTTCTGTCGGACTGTCCGCTCCGCGGCCCCAGAGGACCGGGGCTTCTCTCCTGGGCTGCGGCCTCCAGGTCTTCTGGTGAAGACTTTTTAAAAAACGGATCTACTTATTTGCGTAATGGAATAAAAGGGACGTTTTCTGGACGGTCTCTGCCGCTGTGGTCACTGCGCGGGGCTCCCCAGCGGCCCTGGGCTCTGGTGGGTGCCCTCGCCCTCCTGCCTGGAGCTCGGTCTGAGGCGGGATCAGGAGTCGAGGTCCTTCCCAGACAGGGACGTCAGGGGACACCACGGCGGGGAGGAAGAGGGGGATGTGTCTCCCAGGTCGTGGGCCTGCGCAGAATCCGCCCGTGGGCGCGCTCCTTCCGCACAAGCTGCCGCCAGCCATGTGGCTCCCACGTCTGCCCCGTCCTGCTGGAGCACGGAGAGCCATCTCTGACCATGCCCTTTCCTCCCTGGGCCCCAGCAAAACACTGACGGTCTGCCGGTCAGGTGGCAAATGCCGATCTCCAGCCCTGCCCCTCCCCCGGGCCATCCCGGTCTTTGGCGAGCTGGGGGCGAGCTGAGGGGCTCCGAACCAAAGCCTATTCCAACAGCCTGCATTACCGTGGCCTCCAGCCTCCCTCAGGCCCCAAGACCGGCTTTTGGGGTGAACATATGGTCCCCTGCAGGGAGTCAGGGGGAGAGACACTTTATTAGGTACGCTTCTCTGTGGGGAGAGAGGTCATTTGGGACTCGACAGGGTCACTTCTGTGGCAGAATCGGGTCCCCTTGAAAACCTGTGTCCCTCAGCTTCAGGCTCCCGGGCTGAGCTGCACAGCATCTGGGCCACCCTAGGGGCTCAGCGGTGTTCTCAGCGGAGGCACCAGACAGCCCAGGAGAAGGCGCCACGGGGGTCTTCCCTGGGCTGGCGGGTCCGTCTGTCTCCCCTGCCATCCGGCTCCCTGGCCCAGAATCATCCCCTGCCCCAGCTCCCAACACCCGAGGCTGGGTCCCGGAAAGCGGGGCCTCCTGCACAGGCAGCCTGACCCTCTGGGTCCGTGCCTTCGGGCTCACGGGCCTGCAGCATAAGGTGGTGGGCGTCTGGGGACACTCCTGGGGTCCCTCCCCCAGCCCAGCCCGTGCCCCCAGCTGCCACCTCAGGGTCCTGCAGTCCCTCCTGGGCTGATTCTCCTCTTGCTCCGCATACAGAAGTTACACACGCTGCTTTTCTCCAAACTATAGGCTTTATTCAACTTTGGGAGGGATGTACAACCCCCTCAATAAACGAATTTGCTGCTAGTTATTTTCAAAGGCTGTTCCCGGTCAGTGGCCACAGAGGGGAGTGGGGTGGCCAGGAAGCAGGCCCCTTGAAGCCACTGCAAGGGCAGCGCAGACTGCCTCTCCGTCTCCTCCCCCTCCCCCTCTCACCTTGCCCCCTGCAGGCCTCAGGCTCCACCTGGGCCCACAGCCCTCTCTTTTGCTTTTGTGGTGGCGGACCCTCGGCTGCCGGTCCTCCAGAGGACCACCGGCCTTCCCCGGGCTCGCCAGCCGCCCTGCAGAGGCCTCGGGGCGGCCATCCACACTCCGCCTCCTTCCCTGAGCGCACCAGGCCGGCGCCCAGGCGGGTTCTCCAAGGCACAGACAGGAAATGGTTTTCAGGGACAGCTACCACCACGGGGACTTTGGGATCTCACGTGGTGCAATCAAAACCCAAGTCAGAAGCGTTATGGGCAGGAGGCAACCGTTTTATTTCAGTGTTTGTGGCTGGCGTGGGATGCGGGCCCCCGAAGCCGCTCCCCACTGGGCGGTGTTGGTCCGCACGCACCGGAGCCCCAGCGGGAGGAGGGACAGGAGGGTGCAGGCACCGCACGCCCAGAACCTCCCCTCTGCCCAGCGGGAACCAAGAGCTTTCACCAGGGCACCCAGCCTCCCGCCGGGTCACAGGCTGCTGCGGCGAGTTCATGGAGAAGGGCTGTGTCTTCCCACCGAGCAGCGGGGGGCTGAGCCATCAAGTGGCTCCCTGGCCCCTGGGGTCTTCCTCTGACTGGAGGAAGACAGGAGGCGGAAACGGAGGCCGTCCGCCGGCTGTGCGGGAGGGGCCGGGAGCCAGGAGCCCCACAGACAGCAGATCGGAGCCTGGGTCAGGCCGGCTGGGCTCTGGGAAGCTGGCTCTATCTACCCCACAGCGATCGGCATCCTGGGTGTCACGGTGCGGCCGGCACAAACCAGTGGGAAACAATGCATAACACGCAGCCCGGGGAGCCCTAGAGGGCGCGCGGGACCAGGCTGGGGACGCGCACTTGGCCCCAAGCGCCAGCAACCCCCATCACCTAGGCTCGGCAGAAGACAAATGCCTTCGACCCCTTTCTGCCGGACCTGCCCTCTCCTTCCCAAACCCACCAGCCTCCCCTTCTCCTCAATCGAGGCCTGATTCTGGCCAGAGCGGGCTGCCGAGGACTTTGGCCTGCAGTCCCTGAGCCCGGGTGGGGTCAGCAGGTGCTGGACACCCAGGCCAGGCCCACTCCCTCGGGGGCCGTGAACAAAGCCCTTCTCTTCTCTGAGGCCTGTTTCCTCCTGGCAGATCTGCGTGAGGATAGTGGTCTGAACCTGAAAACACTTAGCTTCCTCTGATCCAAGCACGGCATCTAGGTACCGCCGGCCATGGGGACAGTTGCCTCCAGCGTGGAGGGCCCACATTGCTGTGGGACTAGGGGGAGTGACCCACCCCGTCTGCGCCCCTCAGCCCCCTTCCCCAGGCACTATGAAAGCTACCTGGAGAACCACCCCCCACCCCCACTCCCCTCACCCCTGCCAGCAGGACCTCTGAAGGGGCTTCGGGGAAAGGCCACTGGAGGCAAACGCCGACTTGCCATCCAGCCAAGTTCATGTTCCACAGGAGCCAGACCTGCCCTGCCATGCCACGCCCCTCCCCCAGAGCCCTGGAGAGGGCGAGATGAGCCCTAGGGCTGTTCCCACAGCTGCAGAGCTCTGGCCTTTGTCCTCCAGCACCCCCCCCCAACTCCCAGAGCCTCCCACTGACGTCCCTGTTAGAGGTGGCCTGGGGCCTCCCCACCCCCCCCCCCTTCTCCCAAGCCTGGCCTGGCCATGTGCAAGGTTTCCCGGAGCTTTCCCGGAAGGGGCAGGGAACTGGTCAGCTGGGCACCGAGAGGGAGGCAGCAAGAGCCAGGTCTGTCTCTCTTTTCCGGTGTCCGTAGGTGTCTTCCTCCCACGCATCCTTAGTGGCTTTCTGGCCCCATCTAGCAGTTCTCAGAAGGGGAAATTAGGTTCCACGAGGGGCAGAGACTGGCTCAGGGCCTCCAAGAGGCCACTCAGCCATGAGGCCCTTCAACTTTCTTTCTTCCCGCTTGTGCAGGGGTTCAGCTGCCATTACCCCCCCGCCCCCTGCACTGGGCTCCTGCCCCCTGCTGGGTGCACATGCAGGCATCGCCCGATCTACCTTCCTACCAGTCCGAAGCATCTGTGTCCCCACTCCAGTGGCCGGGGCAGGCCACCACCAAGCTGCCTGCCTATGGAGGGGGGCCCACTGGGAAGTGGGGTCCGGCCTCCTTCAATCCATCAGCCAGAATCAGGGCTGGGCTCCGGGATCCAAGCCGGGTCCCCAGGGTGGCTGGCCCGCAGGCGCAGGCGGTCTGCCCTTCCTGAAAGGGGAGAGGGGGAGGGCCCTTCCCAGACGGACGGAAAGGGGTCTACCCTGTCGTGACAGTTCTGAGCTCCGAATCAGGACAGGACCCGAGAGACAAAGGCTCAAAGGAAACCATCGAGGACCTGGACGCAGCATCTGGGTTTGCTGCCGCCTGGCCGGGACGCCCTCACCAGCTCTGGAGGCCGCTGGCCTCAGTTTTTGTTGGCTTATCATTTTTCTTTAATATAAAAGCAGTAGTGCATTTTACTGATTATCTGGAAATCGCAGTAAAGTCGACACAGACGTATACTGTCTGCATTTCCATCATTAAAGGTCAACTGCCTCTGAGGGTGGGGCCAGAGTGTGGACTTATCGCGAGGTGATTTATGGCCGTGGGGTTAGTTTTAAAAAGTTCTTCCTGGTGAAGGCTGCACTTAGGTATTTACCAATGAGATGATGTGATGTCTGCATTTGCTTACAAATATCGCAGCCGAACAAACAAATTAATGAGACTGGAGAAACGAAAGCCAGCACGGACAGCGCTGGGTGGGTCAGGAGTCGGTAACTGTTAAATGGGGGGTGGGTACCTGGGGGCTCATTTTAAGGTTTCCTCTCCTTTGTTTTATATTGGAAAACTTCCACAAGAAAAGTGCTTTAAAAACTGACCATCGGGGAAACCGAGGGATGTGCTCCCAGCGACGGATTCCCCGCGTCCCGGTCCGATTCGCAGGCGGGCGCGGTTTCATCCCATCGGGGGTCTGGCCTCGGTCGGCTCACACCCTGCGCGCTTTCTTCTCCCCCTGCCTGCTGCGAACGGGCACTTAGAAACCCGCGCCCTCGGTCTCTGCAAGTCTGTTTGCTTCAGTCTCAAACCTTTTTCCCCCGCGAAGGTTTCCCCACCCCTCCCCGCTCGTCCGGGAGCCCCTCCGGTTCCCCGCCGGCGCGCGGGGTCACCTCCGCCCGGCGGCCTCTGAGCCCAGCGCTGGACGCGGGAGGGCGGCAGGACGGGTGGCGCCGCCCTTGGACCGCGATCGCCTGCTGCCGGTGCGGCCCGACCCCACTGCGGGTTTGGGGGACTGAGCCCCGCGGCGGTCCCTCTGGTCCGCGTTGGTGTCGTTGGGTTTCCTGGCGCTCTCGGTCCTTTCTGCGGTCCCTGGGACCACAGCGCCCCAGACCGGCAGGAGGTGCTGGGCGGGAGACCCCCATGTGTCTGGGGCTCCATCCCGGGAGTCAGACCAGTCCTAAGGGTGCGCCCCGTGCCCTGGTGAGGGCACCAGCGCCCAGATTCCGGGGGTGTGAGGGCCCAGGCGGGAGGCCCCGCGAGAGGCCGGTGGGGAGCCGGAGAGGCGCGCGCAGGGGCTTCCGAGGCGCGGGCGCCCCATCCCCGAATCGCGGGTGTCCCCGAGGTCTCGCTCACCTCCTGGGGAGCTGGGGTCTAGCGGAAGTTGCTGACCCCCACGACCCCGGCGGGGCCTCCCGGACCCTCCGCCCGCCCGCCGCGCGCTTCCGCCCTCGCTGAGACTCTCTCATTTAGTCGGTCTCTGCCTCTGCGTCTCTCCCCTTTCTTCCTCTGCTGTGCTCCCGGCGGCGCCCAGGATTCGGCTCCGCGTCTTTCCCCGCGGACCATTCCCCTCTCCGGGCAGTGCTTCCTCCCCCCTGCTGATGTGCCCTGCTGGGAGTCGGGGAGGCCAGGACCCCCTAAAAGGCGCGGTTTCTTTTCGGAGGCGTCTCCTCGACTTAGGCCGCTGGAAGCGCACACGGACCCCGACTCGCCGAGGCCTGCGTCGCCCGGCTCGGGCTGCGGGGAGCCGGCCTCGCCATTTCGCTTCCGGCCCCCGCGCCGGCCCGGGTGGGCCTCTACAGCCGGGCTCGTCCCCTCCGCGGGCCTGAGTGTCCCTCGGGGCTGCCCGAGCTGGAAGGACAGACACTGGCAGTGGCGCCAGCGCCCGGGACCCGGCGCACGCCCGGCGCGGAGCGGCCTCCTACCCCTCCCCGGCCGCGGGCCAGCGCAAGGCCAAGGCCGCCTTACACCCCAGCGGCCCGCGGGCGTCCTGGGTGCCCCGCCCCCTCCCCGCGGTCCCTCCGGCCCCGCCCCCGCCCTGCCCGCCGGCGCCCGCGCCCCCTTCCGCCCCCCTGCCCTGCTTACCTGGCGTCTCGGCGGCGTCTCTGAGTCTGGCTCGGCCTTCGGGCCCCGCCCCTCGCTTCTCACCTCGCCCCTTCCCGCTCCCCTCTGCCCCCCCCCACGCCGCCTGTTCCTCCCCCCACCCCACCCCCGCCCCCAGGCCGGGCGCTGCAGCCTCCGCGCTCACATTCCGAGACGGGCCGCGAGCTCACGCTTCTGGGCAGGGGCCGGGGCCGAGGAGAAGGGAAGGGCGCGAGCCCGCCTAGGACCCGGTAGGCTTCTGGGAGGAAGCGGCACGAACCCCGAAGGCTGGAGAGGAGTGAACCTCGGCATGTGCCGCAGGCGGGGAGCTGGGGTTCGCCTCGAGTCTCGGCTCTTGGTGGGGGCGGCCCACACCCGTCTGCTCTCTGGCTCGCTGGCCCCTGTTCTCCCTTCACCCGCGTCTGCGTGCCTTTGGGAAATTCACTTCAGTCTCTGAGCTCAGCTCGCCCACCCGTGGCACCGCCGGGATGCTCCAACCCCGGGGTGTGGGGCGCAGAGGCAGGTGGCCCCATCCTGCATTCACACACACAGCCACGCCGCCACGGGTTCTCCAGGACGGCCACGCCAAGCGCCCCTGAGGGTGCCCAGGCGCCGGGTCCCGCAGGCCGGCGCACGCGTGCGCAACGGCCGTCCAGGAACACGGCTGCCACCCTAACCCTGCGGGCACCTTCAAGCCACGCTCTCCCCCGCCAGCCTCCGAGTCCCACTCTCCGACGCACGTAAATCCTCCGCCCTTTGCCCAGTCGCCAGCGGAGACACAGTGTGTCCCAACGCCCGTGGCCCCCCCCCCCAACTCCCACCAAGGACGACGGAGCCCCTAGTCCCAAACACACAGCTCGCTGCAGGAATTCCGTACCCAGAAGTGGGCGCCGACCCTGGCCCAAAGCCCTCGGCCACCTGCAGAGGGTGACGGCCCTTAAGCCCATGCACCTTACACTGGGGCCTCCTTTCATCTGGGAGCTGATCACTCCCCAATGACCTGGGGGTGATGTCCCCATTTAATGAGGAAGATTGGGGTAGCAGTCCAACTCCAGACCACACAGACCCCGTTGTGGGGGAAGGCTGAGCTGTGTACAACAGGACAGACCGTGGAGGACTCAGCCCCTTGCCCCGCCCTCTGACTGGGGTAGGGGAGAGCAGCTCTTCACCTCGGAAGGTCTAGATCCTCCAGCCCTCTCCCTCTCCCCCTCCCCCTTCCTCAAGACAACCCCTCTTCCAGTAGGACTTCCGGTCCCTATGTGGGTACCCCACATGGGGGGCGTCTCAGAGGCGGTACCTCTGTACCCCACTGCACAGTGCCCTCCTCAGAGTGTTTGAGTCCCTCTAGGATGACCGGGGTCTGAGGCCTGGTGCCTGATTACTGGGGGGCAGCCTGGCCGGCCTCAGGAAGGGGGCGAGAGGAGGGGGCAGAAACAGAATGATACCGATGCGCTGATTCCTGAGGATTCAAACTTTCTGAAGACGGGGGCCGCTTAAAAGTATTCTGTTCTGGGGGGCCGGGAGGCTCAGTTGGTTGAGTCTCCGATTCTTGATTTTGGCTCAGGCCATGATCTTATGGTTTGAGACTGAGCCCCACCACCCACTCTGGGCTCACAGCGCTGAGCCTGCTTGGGATTCTCTCGCCCTCTCTCTGCCCCTCCCCTCCTCTCAAAATAAATAAACATTCTAAAAAAATAAATAGCAAGCTTTAAAAAGATTCCGTTTTCGGGGCAGGTGACAGACCCTGAGCCACCTCCCCAGCAAAGCGCCGCCCCAGAAAGGGACTGGCCCGTCTGTCTCACCTCCTGTTGGAATTTTACCGACAAATCCCACGTGGCCCAGAGAAAGGCAGGGACAGGCTGCTCGGAAGCCAGAAGCCAGCCACCTCTCTGCCCTCCCCCTGCTCCCGAACTGAGCCACCGTTTAGTCCAGTGCCGGGACGCAGGCCCCAAGGCGGGCCAGGTGCGCTGGGAACAAGAGGGGCTAATGCCCCCCCCACCCCGGTGTGAAGAGGAGGGACCGGGAGCCCCCGAGAACTGGTCTTTGAGGACCCCTCCCCGCTGCTTGGCGTCCTGCCTGAGCTCCACGACCCTCGCCCGTGTCCAGCGGACTTCTCAAGCCCGCTCCCCAGAAAGTCTGATTCTCCTGCACGGCCTGGCGAGGGAGCACCCAGGACTTGACCCCAGAACCCCGCCAATCAGCCTGTGACTGGGGGGCGGGGACGGTGGAGAGCGAGTGTCTGCGTGTGACGGTGCCCGCCTCTCCTGGCCAGCGCGAGGGGGGCCTGACCTCCGGGCGCGTCCCCGCCCGGCCTCGCGTCTCGCGGCCGCGGGGAGGGAGCGGGGCCTCTCCGTCCGGCCGAGGCCGCGGCGCCCTCCCCGACTCTCGGGGCTCCGATCGGCGGCCCCCCTCCCCTTCCCGGAGCCGCGCTCCCGGCCGCCGCCCCGCGCGGCACCGCGGCGTCAGCACGGCCGGGCCCCGCTCACTCGGGTTCCAGTTTGTTTCTGGACTCGCGCAAATCCATCCCCCCCCGGGGGGCGGGGCCGAGCCGGGGCGCGCGGGGCGGGCGACCCCGGGGCGGCATTGATCCCGCGCCCGTGCGCGGCGCATTAGCCCTAATGGTTTCGCTGATGATTCAACTTCTTTTTCGTTAAAAGCCGCCCCCGGTCCTCACCCCTCCTCCGCCTGCTCTTCTCCGGCCTGCCCGCCCCGGCGCGCCCCGCAGCCCCGCGCGTTTGGGACCCGCCGGCTGGTCGCGAAGAGGATCCAGGGACTGGCCTGGCCGCAGCACTGCCGGTGTAGACGCCGCGGGCCGAGCGCGCTCCGGGCGCAGGGCGCGGGCTCGCTCGGGGGAGGGGCCGCGGCCATCGGGGCCCCCCGGGGATCTAGGGCTCCCAGGCGCCCCAGGAAAATGCGGAGCCGAGAACGAGCCTGCGAGGCCGGATGGAGCGGAAGCGGCAGGGCCGCGGACGATCCAGAGGCTGGGCGAGCCGAGCGGCCTCGGGAGGACCCGGCACCCCCCTCCCGGAGGCCGCGACCGGGAGACCGTTCCGGGCGGCAGCCGTGCGAGCGTGGAGCGCCTCGGGACCCCGCGGGCGGCGGTACGGGGCCCCTGCGCACCCCGCGCCCCGCCCCCACCCCCTCCCCGCTGAGGGTCCCTGTGGTTCACAGGGAAACGCAGTTCGTTGTAGAAAATTCAGAAAATACAGGAAACAAAAAGAAAAGAGGCATCACAAATCCGACTACACGGATTCTGAGTTTTCAATAATTTGTCCCCCCCCCATTGTTTATTATTATTTTTAGAATGGGCGACGCAGGGGCTTGACACAAAATTCCCACCTTTAACCACGTATACGGTGGAAGACTCCCTCCCTCCTTCGAAATGGATATGCGCTTACTGAGAAAAGCACACACGTAAGGTACAGCGTGACGGATTTTAACGTGTAGCCGTGTAGCCACCACCTGACTCCGGTTTTTTTTTTTTCTTAAGGAAAATGTCCAAATGTCCAATGAACGCCTAGAGGATTTAAATGGAGAGACCCTGTGGAACATGTCTCCCCCCACCCCCCCACCCCCCGTCATTGTTACGATTAAACTTGGCCAACATTGTTCATGCGCACAATTTAAATGTCCTGTTTCCCAGAAGGGAGTAAAAGCAACAACCGGAAGCGATCCCCACCCCATCAAAGACGCGGCCTGCACCCCCCTGCTCCTACCTGCCCTTATTTCTGCAGACACGCTTATGATGGATCTGGATTTCATTTTCTGTGTTTTTTTTTTTGTTGTTGTTGTTTTATTGTCAAGGACTCTGTCCAGTGCCTGTGGCTTTTCTGCAGAGGGGAGCGGGCCGCCCGCACGTCTGCTTACACCCTCAGCCTCTCTGCCCTTGGCTTCCCGATCTGCCAAATGCTGTCTTCCGGCCGTGGGTGCTGAGCTGGGGACCCGGGTTCCCAGGGCTGGCCTCCCGGAAGGGGCCGGTGTAAACACCCGTAGACCCCACGCCCTGGGTGGAGCGGAGAGGCGACACACGCAGGCTGGGGAGTCTAGTTCTGCCTGGATCGTACCCCTTTGAGGCGCGGGTTCCGAAGCCTGGAGGCCCGGCCGCTCCCGAGCCCCGCCCCCCGCGTTCTCCGGAGCCCGCCCACCCCGGAGGGCCTTCTTGCGAGGGACGCGAGGCAGCCTTCCGTGGGTAACGTCCCCAAGGCTTTTGAGCCGTCCTGGGTGGCTTCTGGGACACGGTCCACTTGGGCCCACACCCTGCGGAAGGCTGCAAGGCATCCAGCGGAAGTATGTGCCCCCCGCCCCCGCCGGGCGAATCCTCCCCGAGCCTCCCCGGGAAATCTGCCCTAAGGAGGTGCCAGGGACTCGGCGCCAGGGGTCCTTGGAGTGGGGGCTCGCTGTGCAGTGAGCCTGCCCGCACCCCCGCCCCCCGGCCCCAGCGACGTGAGCCCACGGCCCCTCCCACCGCCCCACTGCTCGGTGTCTGCCTCTCGGCTGTTTCTCCTCCGACTCCTGTATGGGGAGCTCTCCGGGGGCTGCACTCAGGGCCCGCTGTCCCTGCGAGCTGCTCGGAGGCCGTCCCCTCCCCCGCAGGGGTGGCCTCACTAGTGAACGGGACTGAGGTTTCATCCCCGCATCAACCACGTGATGGGGGCCAGGCCTGTCACCTGCGGAGCGACTCCAAATTTGTAAAGCAAATCTCACAACCCTGCATCTTCCCGCCGCGAGGAGCCCACGGAGGCCGGCAAGTACATCCGGGGAAGGGGCTCGGGGCGGGGCCAGCCCACGGGGGGCGGGGCTTCCTTCCAGCCCCTCCCCGGTCCTCACCGGGTGGCTCCGTGACTCCCCGGTTCGCACGTGTGTGTTCTATGCATGTAAAGATACCAGGGAAAATAAGAAACCCAGGTTTCTCGCCTGCTGGGATTAGCATTGCTTGCCGAAACTGTTTTTGTTTAGTTTAGTTTTGACATCTCTGCATTTGTAGATTTATTTCAGGGTGAAAAATGCATTTCTTACAGCGATCATACCTACACCAAGAGGCTGACGGTCGCTGGCTCACGTTGGCTTCCTTTTTGTTTCCTTATATACCGTGTTTGTTTGAACTTGGTAGAAATAATGTATGTTTTTCTTCACATTGTTCTTCGGTATTGTATTAGGGCTCTCCCGAGAAACAATCAGCTGTGTATAGGCCGAGAGACAGAGAAAAAGAGAGAGTCAGGGAGAGGGAAGACTTGTTTCCAGAGAGTGAATCACCCGTTCTGGGCCGCTTGCAGGGCTGAAATCTGTAGGGCGGTCTGGCGGGCAGGGCCTTGGGCAATTCCTTCCACTTCCGATCTCAGCCTTTGCTCTTAAGGTCTTCCACTGATTGGGGAGGCCCACCCCCATGGTGGGGGCGGGGCATCCTCTGCTTTGCTCAAAGTCTGCGGATTTAAATGTTAATGCCAGCTAAAAAACCCCTTCACTGGCCGCCTAGGCCGGAGTTCAGGCAAACATTAGCTAAGCTGACACATGACATTAACCAACTGAGCTACCCCGGCCTCCACCTGGATTTAATATCCTCGGTCACTCAAAAAACAAAAGGACATCCTGCACTGGGATTTCCACTGGAGACTATAGTAGCAGAACGTGAACTTGAGCCGTCTCCATGAGCCTGGGGCTCTTTGCTCACTCAGGCTTCCTCGGGGCAGACCCTGTGTGGCCGTCGGTCCGTGGGGAGCAGGACACGCCTGCTACCCACTGCCACATCACAGGGCTGGGCTCACACGGTGGGACCGGACCTGCATCCCTCACCTCCGCGTCCCGGGACCCACAGAAGCTGGGTCTGTGCAGGGAGAGGTGGCGGGCTGTTTCTCCCACACTGTCCAGGTGGGGGCAGCGGAGGGGCCGGAGGGGCCGGAAGACTGGCTCACAGCAATGTTCATCTCTGGTCGTTAAAGACGTTAAGTGCAAAATGAAAACGCATAACAAGACTGAACAGACTCTCCGGTTTTTACCTGGTCCAGGGAAGGGGAGGCCTATCTGGTCTCCCCTCTGGCTTTGCAAGTTGCAGACCACATTTCCCAGCTTCCCTTGCAGCTCTCAGCCCTGTCTGGACAGGGTGCTGAGAGAGGACACGAAAAACTTGAGCATGCAACTCCAGATCTTTCTCTTAGCAGGAAGCCGGCGGTCCTCAGGGCCCTTCGCTCCCCTTCCTGGCTGCCCAGGATGGGGCTGGTCAGAGTCGCCCCAGCCCTGGACCCCTTACCAGCTTGCATTTTCATGAGACAGATAGAAACCTGTTTGGGGTAAGCCCCTGTGACTCGGTTTTTAGTTAGGAACCCGGCTCAATATCCTAACTAACACAGGAGGACTTTCCAAACTGGGCCAGTCAGCATCCACGTCTGGCTGCTGATGCAGAGCTCTGAGCCCAGCAACGTAAAATGAGTCTGGAGACGGGCTCCCCAGGGCCGGTGGAGGGGCTCCCTGAAGAGACCGGAGACCCAGGTACCCCTCTGCTTGTCGTTTCCGCCATCCCAGCACCGGGGTTCTGTCCTCCAGGTTGCAAGATGGCTGCAGAAGCTCCAGCCTTCGCATCTCTGTTCTGCACAGGAAGGAGAAGTGTAGGGGCCAGAGGGGCTCCTCTCAGCTTATAGGGACGTTCCCGAGGCCCCTTTCACTTTTTTCTGCCTTCATCTCTTTGGGCAGCCCTGACTTCCAGGGACAGTTTTGTTCCTAAAGCAGAGTCCGGCGGGTGGCAGAAGGCCAGCAGGAGGCCCTGCAGAGAAGGTCGTGAGCTCCGGCCACGCATCGCAACAAGATCGAGACTTTTAAAAGATCTTCAGTTGGGAGCTCCTGGGGGGCTCAGTTGGTGGGTGTCCGACTCAATTTCAGCTCAGGTCATGATCTCATGGTTTGTGGGCTCGAGCCCCACATCGGGCTCTGTGCGGACAGCGTGGAGCCTGCACCGGGTTCTCTCTCTCCCTCTCTCCCCCTCCCCCCACCCCCGCAAATAAATAAACAAACTTTAGAAAAGATCTTCAGTTGGAACCAACCTCCTGGAGCTCGTCCTGGCCACCACCCAGCCGGCAACTCCCTCGGGCTCTGCTAGCAGGTGCCCACATCCAGCCCGCAGGCTCCAGTGTGCAGGGGGGAGTGCAGCTCCCTGCAGGGTGGGGTGGAACGGGGCAGGGAACCTGGGGACGGTCAGACAGACCAGGGAGGCCTGGCACTCCGGGCCTCTGGCTGTGTGGCTTTGGGCAAGGCCCTTGACCTCTCTGCGCTGCCACATTCTGCCATAGCTCCTGCTGCATGGGCCGCAGAGAGGGCGGTCCGCGCACAGCAGGTGCACGGAGAAAGCACAGCAGGGGAAAAGTGCAACGTAGACGCAGGGCCTGGGCCTCGGGCGTATCAGCCTTTAAACTCCTGGCCTGTAGCCCCGTTGCTTGGCCGTCTACCCCGCTGGCCTCACCCACGGCCTGTCACCCAAAACCAGGTGAGTGAGCGATTGCCCCAGGAATGCAGGGTCAACGCCCCTCCGTTCCCCTTGACCACAGCCCCCCAGAGTCGGGAGGGACGGAACCCCGGGAAGAGCTCCTCCAGCAGGTGCCTCTCATGCCCTGGGGGGCACCCTGCCTGAGAACTTCTATTTGAAGATCCCGGCGTTATATGAAGTCTCAAGGACTTCAGCCCTGCCCACGTCCTGTGTGTGCCGCCTGAGGCCGGGCACGGGTTCCAGCGCCTGCCCAGCCTCTGATCGCACCCGCTGGCCTGGCCTTGGGGACTCAGCGCAGAAGGCATGTGGGCCCCGCAGAGCCTGGCTGCCTCTGCTGTCCGGGGCGATTATCAGCCCAGGACACGGGGGGCGTCCACCTCGCTGAGAAGCAGGAAGTGATCCTTGGACTAGGGAGTGGGGTTCAGCCTCCTTGTTTCTTGGTGGAGACATGACGGCCCGGAGAGGCCCAGAGACTTACCCAAGGGCACTCAGCGCTGGCCGCGGACATGATGGGGGTCTCAGGGGCCCTCTGGCCTTTCTAGGGGCTTTGCCCTGATCAGTGATCCACGCGTGGGCTTCAGGGTCTGCGCCAGACCTGTGTGCGCTCTCCTGTGTGCTGGACGGGTCCTGGACCTCGAAAGACGCTCACAGAAGCCCGAGAAGGTTGAGAACAGTGAAGCCCCAGGGCAGAGGGCCCCCTCCTCCGCTGTCCTGCAGGGCCCTTCACCCCCGCCCCGGGGGGCCGTGCCTGGATGGTGATGTGGGGTGGGTGGGGAGTGCCTGTGCCGGATGGTGATGTGGGGTGGGTGGGGGGTGCCCGTGTCGGATAGTGATGTGGGGGGGGGGTACGCGTGCCGGATGGTGATGTGGGGGGCCTCGTACCTCTGTGGTTCAGGAACGGGTGCCCCATGCTGCTTCCCACTGACCTGGGTGAGGAGGCCTGGGAATTGGAGCCAGCCGGGCACAGCCGCGCTGGAAGAACCCCCACCCCCACCCCCCGGGGGCTGGAGGGGACTCTGGGCCATCCCTGGGTTCAGGCCGCAGGAAGGGACCGGCCAGAGACTCCTGGCCCCAGACCCAGAGACTCCTGCGCGCCCCTGCCTGTCCCTCCAGGCTGTGAGCGCGGTGCACACTGGATGTGGGCCCTGCTCCGTGGGGCTGTCCCCTTGCGCCCTCAGCTTCTGCATCTGCGAAAGGAAACGGGATTCAGACTTGCCGTTGTGGGCAGAGCGCCTGCTGAGGAGGGCGGGTGCGCCCTGAGGCTGCAGCCCCGCTCGCGGGGCGAGGTGCCCCTTCCCGGGGCGTCCGCCGCGCTGGGCACCAGGCTGGACGCCGTGCCAGGCGCCGAGGTTCCAGAAGAATGACGTGCTCCAGTCCCTGTGTCTGGGAGCCTCAGTCTAGGCGGAGAGACCCGGACAAAGGACGGGCGCAGATAACGCAACACGGCTGGTGAGTTCGGCAATGGGCTTAGAGGCTGGGCAAGAGGAGGCACCCACCCCGAGGGAGGCCCAGCTCCCGGGCAGTGGCTGGGAGAATGTTCCAGACAGAGGGCACGGCTTGTGCAGAGGTGCAAAGTGACAAGGAGAGTGGCGGAGGTGAACGGGGCTGTTGGGCCTCGCAGGGTCGGGGGTCCTCGGGACTGGGCTGGAGAGCTGCGGCATCCGGCATCCGGGCTGGCAGGAAAGCACAGCTGGGAATGTGGGCTCCACTCAGGGGAGGGGCCAGGGCCAGGGGAGGGGTCACGACCAGGGGCGGGGCCACAGCCAGGGGAGGGGCCACAGCCAGGGGCGGGGCCAGGGGAGGGGGCAGTGCTGGGTGTTAATCGCCCCGGACTCCTGGTCCCATGCAGACCAGGTCCCAGAGTGGCTGGGCCGAACGGGTCCCCACGGGAGACACGCAGCGTGGGCAGGACACACGCCTGAATCGTGCCGGCCCATCGGAGATTTTGTGTTATTGCTGGCACTCAGCCTGTTTTGATGAATACACATCCATCCATTCCAAGGGCCCGGAATTGGCGCCAGTGAGCACATGTAAACGTGTGTGAACGCTCGTTCTGAGCAACAAAACTGGCTGACACCCCCTCCCTCCTTTCTTTTCTCTGCTGCCGTCTCTCCTTTCCCGCAGAGTGGCAGCTGGCCCATGTAGCACCCTCGTGAAAATTACGAAGAGCCTGGCTCTCTGGTCAGATGCCCTGGTGAGCAGTGAGCAGAGATCAAGCTGGATTTCAGCTTTGGCTCTCTCCCTCGGCCAGACGTTTTTGAGCAATGCACAACCTGTGCAACTGTATAGGAGGCTCAACCATTCCTCTGTCCCCTTGCTGCGTGCGGACTGAGCATCAGGCCTCGGGCTGGGCTCCGAAGACCCAGAGACGGGAGGATGCTACGTGTGTCCCCAAGGAGCTCCCGCTGGACGAAGTCAGCAGGCTATAGACTGACCCTCGCTGGGGCCGGTGCAGGAAGTAGAAGGGGCTCCGAGGGTCTGACCAGAGGAGGCCCAAGGGCTGTGGGCACAGAGAGGGGCGCTCTTGACCAGGATGCGGGTGGGAGAAGCATAGGTTTGATGAGGCCAGAGGGGGAGGCAGGCACCCGCCCCCGTGGGTGGATGGAAGGGGTAAGGTGGCGGCCGGGGAGAAGGAAAGGCTTGGAGAAAACTTTCTGAATGCTTTTCTTTCTGCTAAGCTCTGCTAAGCAGGGTTTACTGCTGCCTAGGGGACAGTCCTTAGGGTTCCGGGGCTGGGGCCGCAGAAGGACGTGCCTCCCCCCCCACCTCCCCGTCTGCCGTGCCCATCTGTCCCTGGCCTCAGAGCCCTGGAAGGAAACACTGCCGAGAATTCCCCGCCCAGGACCCGTGAGCCGCAGGGAGCCAGCCAGCCTGGGGTTCGAGGTTAAGGAGGCCCATCAGCTGCACAGAATCACACTGACCCCCCATTTTCCCACTCGGGAACATGTCCTGGGGGGACCAGCGCTATTGAGGTATGGTTCGCACATCCTAAAATTCTCCCATTTTAAAGTGTAAAATCCAGTGGCTTTTAGTGTTTTCAGACTTAGGCGACTGTCACCACCACCAACCTATAGAAGACGCTCATCACCCCCGGGATCCCCTCCCCCACCCTCGGCCCCGCCCCCGGGAGCCACTCACCCGCACCTGTCTCTGTGTGCCTGCGCGTTCAGGACGTTTCCTATAAATGGAACCGTGGGACGTGTGTCGTTTGTGTCTGGCTCTTGTCACGCAGCATGCTTTCCACGTTCATCCACGCACGGAGGAGCCTTCTTGCGGCCAGATAATATTCTGCCCGTGCGCCAGTCACGGACATAGAGCTATTTCCGCTTTCTGGCTATTTGCAGGGTGCTGCCGGGAGCACTCCCGTGCCGCTTCTGGTGGACATACGTTTTCAGCTCCCTTGGTGGGGGGGGGGGGCACCCAGGAGCTGGGCTGCTGTGTCAGGTGGCCATTCTGCACACTGAGGAACCGTCAGACTGTCTTCCATGATAGTCTCACCATGTTACTAAAGTGTGAAGTGTGGGAGGCTCTCCTTCCCCCGTGTCCTCACCAGCACTTCTTATTATTTCTCTTTTTTTGAAGTTTAGTTTTGTTTCTTTTGTTTGGTTATCTCGACACCCAGCGTGGGGCTTGAACTCACAACCTCGAGATCAGGAGTCACGTGCTCTATGGACGGAGCCGCTGGGTCCTCACCTGGTGGGTATGAAGCAGTGTCTCCTTGTGGTTTTGACTTGCATTTCCCTTGTGACTAATGATATTGAGCATCTTTTCAGGTATTTGTGTCTCTCCTTTGGAGAAATGTCTATTCAAATCTTTCGACTATGTTTTAATGGGGTTGTCTTTTTATTGTTGAATTGTAAGCGTTCCCATGCGTCCTGGATACAGGTCTCGGCATATATATACATTGAAAAGATTTTCTATCGTTCTTTGTGCGGTTTTTTACTTTTGTGAGGAAGCCCTTGGAGGCAAAGAGATTTAAATTTGATGAAGTTACTGGGGAGATTCTTCTAAGATAATAAGCTATAATGGCAAGTGCCTATGCCACAGCCGCATATGTGCCGAGACGCCAAAGCCTCTCACCAACCACGATGTCCAGACGGTCACGTCCTCGGGCTACGGTTGGGGAAACAGAAGCACAGAGAGATCACGAAAGACGTTCAAAGTAACCCAGCTAGTACGTGACCCAGCAGGACTTAGAGCCTGCAGCTGGGTCCTGTGCCCCGGCTTTTAACCACCACCTTTACTGCAGGGGTGAGACAGATCACTACCATCATCCTCACCACCGCTATCTTCATGCCCCGCATCATCACCATCACCACTGTCATCCTCACCCTCAGCCTAATTACTGCCACCTTCATCACCATCACCA
>PISW01012920.1:0-29335 GCA_004023785.1 Mungos mungo | reverse complement strand
AGATATTTAGAAAATAGAAAATCAGATTTTCAAACTCGTGTTGTCTGTCCAACACTCACCCTTAGCTGCTGTGGTCTCTGCTTCTCATTTTCAGTCAGCCATGAAAAGCTGGGAAAAAAAATGGTTAAGACACTTCCCCATTACCTAAAGTAGGAGAACTGCATTTGACCAAAAATGCCCTCCACTTGAAAGTGTCATAGGCTCACATTTTCAGGGCTTACTAAATAGGGGACAGTGCAAGATACCAGAGGAGGCCAACTGTCTGGCTTCATCCTTTCTTAGGAAGCTAGTTCTACAAGGAAAGAAAAGACCTTGGCTAGCACGACATCATAAATAGTAGCTGTGAAGCACCCTCAGTAAGACAAGTTCACTTTCTTTAAATAATTTCTGTGGGTAGCTTCTCCACAAGTCAGATTCTCTTCTCTCCCCAACTGTCTTGGTTATTTCATTAGCACAGTCCAGTTGCCCCCTTCTGAGGAAGGAAGGGAAAAAATGTCAAGTTCTAACCAGATGCCTGCAAGTTGCCCGGGGAATTGGAAATAGAAAATTTCTTTCAGATTTAAGTGGTTTGCAACCCAGCTACCCATCAGCATCTCTCTGGGACTTCGAAAAAATACCGAGGCTTTTACTGCCTTGTTCAAATACACATTCAGATTTAATTGGGGTGGACGGGATGGAGCTCTAGTACCAGGATTTTTTTTTAAATTTATGTTCTCCCAGGTGATTAAAATGTGAAGCCAAGTCTATAACCATAAATCTCAACAATGAGACTTTTAAAGATCTGGTGTAGTTGATTGGTCCAAAGGAAGGATTTCTACAAGTGTCTCTCACTTTATACAATGGGGATATTTCTGGAAGGTCATTGGAACTATAAATGCCACCTTGCTCACTAACTTTAATTTCAGAAGGCCTATTTGTGTGTGTGTGTGTGTGTGTGTGTGTGTGTGTGGCTGCTCACTGAAACTCCAGTTTCTTTGTCAAGTAGCAATGATCTAATAACCATTACTAAATTCACCAAGAAAGCTCATATAAAAGGAATTCTGTAGTGAACAGTTTTGTGATTATTTTTTAAAAGCCTAATCTGAGCTGTGTATAAAAGGTCATATTCAGTTCATAAGTCATCTAAGAAAAACAATTTTCTCCCCCATTTCCTTTAAAAGTTATTATGTATGTTTTCTTTAAAATCTCAAGTTAGATGAAAATAGAATTTGGGTGCTATATCTGAGTTAGTATAGACAAAAAGGTTAAAAAACATAATGTTGTAAGGCAAATAATTCTATTTTAATATAGAGCTTTAAAAGATTTTTTAATATTTATTTATTTTTGAGAGAGAGAGAGAGAAAGTGCACAGGAGAGGGGCAGAGAGAGAGGGAGAAAAAAAAAATCCCAAGTGGGCTCTGCGCTGGCAGCAGCCAGCTCAGTGTGGGGCTTGAACTCATGACTATAACCTGAGCCAAAGTCAAAGCTTAACTGACTGAACCACTCAGAAGCCCCTATATAACCTTTTAAAATGTAAAAAAAAATCACCACTTACTTTCAATATCATGATATTCCAGGAGAGGAAGTTGATGATATATTCAGCTAACTTAGAACAAAACGAAAGATACTTTTGTATTTTACTAGTCCATATCACCCAATTAGTTATGAACAAGTCTGTTAGAAAAGACTCTATCTTTATGTTTTCTATTGATTTGAAAGGGAAATGGGAGACGGACAGAAAGAAGATCTGGATATTTTTTAAGGACCACATTTTTGCAGGTTATGCTGATGATAAGCAAACCCTGTGCATCAGAGTATAAAATCATCCCCAATGGACCAAAGTGAAATTTTCACTATGCTGCATGGCGCAATTGGCCAAATGTGTCAGAAAGTTTTAATTTCCCTTTCCTGCCAAACCCAAAGGCCCATCTTTCTTATCTGTTCTGAAAAAATCCCATGTGCTCGAACTGTTCTTTAAGAGAGACAAGACCTTTGTCGGGACATTTCCATTTTTATAGAAAAGGGAAATCATTCATTTCCAGTTCTCTCTTATATTTCTCTTCAAGGTTTACTCAAGGTCATATTAATGTTTTTTGTAGGAAAAATTTTTACATTTGCTTTGATCAAAATGGCTTTTTAAAAAGAAAGTAAAATATTAAACTCTTACACTGAGCTTTCCTATATTTATTTTAAAAGACAATGATGCCTACACAAAACAAAATTATGTGTCATCATATTTTTAAAAAAATATAGTTTGCTGTTCCTTCCTTCCTCCTTGACCATTTTAAACGTGTATTTATAGCTTTGATGAAATCCATACTTTGTATATATTTATCCCATCAACCCTACATACTTAAGGAGATTTATAGAGTCATTTTCCTAAGCACAACGGACTGAAGTCACTCTTCATGACCTCTCAATGTCCCTGCAACTTTGTGTTCCACTCAATAAACTGAGCAACCAACACATGAATCTGAAATTTTCTGAGAGAAAGGGGCAATTCTGCAGATTTATAAAAGGTTCTTCTCCCCCCATCCAGGGCCCCCCGAATTTCCCAGTTTCTAAAGACAGAGACCTAGAGACACTGGTTGAGAGGCCCTCCTATGGGGGAAGATTCTTCATCCCAAAATAAACTCTTCCTGCTCAAGTTAGAGCCTCAGGCTTAAAGTCTCAGCGTCCTGGACCCAGAACAATACAAACACGGGCTAAGTGGAATGAGACAGGAGCATTTGTACGTGATGTGATCATCGCTTTGTTAGTGCAGGCTCAGTGACACATTGGGAATGCGTCGACGTTAGGGGGGTTTGAGTCAATATAGAGGAAGACGAGGTGCCATCTACTGGTGAAGAAACTGAACACTTTCCATTTTTCCAACAAAACTTAAGTGTCTTTTTAGAGAAGGCAGTGTGCAGGAGCTGCTTACAGGCTAGGCAAACCATCATCCCGTGGTCATGGTGAGTTAGAAAGGCTGTCTAACACATTCTCCAGCCTGGTTGGGAAACTTACAGTTCCATTTCTAAAAGTTTACTCTACAAAACTCTCTGCACAAGATGGCAAAGATTACGTAAAAGGGTGTTTACTGTGGCTCTGCTCGCAATTACTCAGAAAATGAGCCAGGCGTCCAGTAACGGGGGTTGGGTTAAATAGATTACATATATCTGCTACAGAATAAGATGGCACATACAAAGGAGCTTGTAGCCATCAAAAAGAAATAGAGTTATACATTTTATCATGGAGCATTACATTTGAGATTTATCAGGGGAAATAAGCAAGTTGCAGAACAGTAATATATACGTACATATAATATGACCCTGCTTTATAAATAATAACAATACTACTACTAATATGAATGATTGTTTAATAAAGTGGTGACAGTTTTTATACCATGTACCATTTGTAACTAGGATTAAAACAACACAAATGATTTTTAAAGGAAAATAAGAAATTTGCAAAGTTTAGCTATGTAACATTTTATTGTTTAAATGTTGTATATTAAAATTTTTTTTTAACGTTTATTTATTTTTGAGACAGAGAGAGTGTGGAGGAGGGGCAAAGAGAGAGGAAGACACAGAATCGGAAGCAGGCTCCAGGCTTTGAGCTGTCAACAGAGCCTGATACAGGGCTTGAACTGAAGAACCATGAGATCATGACCTGAGCTGAAGTCAGATGCTTAACTGACTAGCCACCCACGCACCCCTAAATTTTGTGCATTTTAAAAATAAAAATAATTTATACCCTTTTTAAAAACTTTGATTTATATATGCACTTCCTTTTTTAGGAACTTATTCTATAAAAAACACTCGCACAAAATAGCAAAGATTGTGTAAAATCATGCAGATAGAGAAAGCTATAGAACTAGAGAGAAAGAAAAATCCCATGTGATATATACAAAGAAAAATAAATAAATCACCTGTGATTCCACTACCCAAGTGTTCAATGTTGTTGGTATATTTCCTTCCTTTTGGTATCAGCTTCACAGTGTTCTTTACACACACATGTTATGTGCTGCTTTTCTGTGCCACATTATAATAAATCTAGAAATTCCCAATATTAAAGACACTCCTTTTCATTTCCTATGTTGCATCTTGAGGTAATTTAAAACAAAGTGTCCACAGTTTTACCCTCCCATCTCCACCTCTTCTTTTGTAAACCTCTAAGTTTAAATATTGTTTTCATGCCGTCACTAGGGATAAAACTCCAGCATCTTCCAAAATAGAGACCAAGGAAATGATCGTATTTCTTTAATGCTCAACTCAGCATAATAAGTTGGCTCGTGGAATAAATACATGTTGAAGATTGGCACCCAAGGGCTCGTTGCAAATATCACAATTCTTGCAAAATCTGACGAATTAAGAAAATAAGATCCTTTGGAGAAATGAAACCAATCAGGAAGACAGACTTAATCTGACTCAAATCTGAGGGAAGAACACTGTAAGTCACTAGAAAGACTCATTTGGAGAAGTGCTTCATAAATCCGGCTTATGTACTTTCTCTTTAACCAACAGGGAGGCTCCTCGTGGACTTGGAAAAGCAAAAAGCAGGGGTTTATGCAACCCTGAGTGTTGACGGAAAATTTTATTCAAGTGCCTGGCTTGCCTAAGAAAGGAGGATAAAACAATTGAGATGACAGTGATAGTGAGCCAGAGGCTTGAGGGTTTTGCTACGTGAGGTCCCACTGTATTACACTCAGAGCTATTTTGGGGATGGTCACAAGAGTACTTGAACCCTGAACAAAGAACCTCTCCTTGCCTTATCCCATTGCAGATGGGAGTGAAGTGTTTCAAGTGCCCCAAATCTGAAGCAACTGTGTAACTCCAACCAAAAGGCTAATGGATGGGGGTCTTTTCCATTCTTTGGGTCTGCCTTCCTCCTAAAAAGCTACAATGTTCCAAAACCCACTTTAGCCCCGTTTTCTCATGGCATTTATAATCGTCTGCGTAAGGCCACATTTGATAGGACTGATGAAACAGAGTGAGCATCTGATACAGCTGGTGACAGGTACAGTAAGGAAATGTCACTAACTCTGGTTACACTTGGTTTTTGCCAACTTCGTCCTCAGAGACTGCCCTTGGGTACATGTGGCCACTGAATTCAGAAAAGGAAAAATAGCAATACCAAGAACACAGGCCCAAAGTCATTTTCCCTTACAGGTAAGCAATTCAGGAATATTCAAGCATTCAAGCCTTTCCTATGACAGATACAGGAGAATAAGTTTTAGATAATAATACAGAGAAGAATACTTTAAGATAAAAGAAACAAGCCACACTACGGTTAATTGGATAATATTAACGTCTCTCCAAGTTCAACAGTATCCATTCTTGAAAATATCTCTGTAACAAGTTAAGGCATTGATCCCAAGCCCTATCCTAGATTAGTACCAGCTACCTAGAGTCTTCTCCCTGTTCTTTCATTGGTCTGAACTTGACTAAGATCCCAAGTGAACAAGGATCTTTCATCTATGCAACAGACTTCCAGGGCAGTTATAAATATAGGTTCAAACTGCCTTACTCATGGGGTTAGGTTTAACTTCTGATCTACAAAGTGCTAATAGTTTCAGTGAAGACCTGGCAAAATATCTGCAGTGTTCTCTTTCCTTGTAATATATTATGATTTTATTATCCAAGCTAATTACAGCTCATTCAGATGATAACTTCTCCTAGCCCTTTTGCTTTCTACCCTCATCCAATTCAGATTTAATTACAATATTCAAGTTCTGTTTCATCAAAACATTTAATATAAGAAAACCGTTCTCAGCTCTCCATCTCAAGAGGGCTGATGTAATATTATTCTTTACTATTTATGAGTACAACAATCCTATGTGGAAGGTATCATCCTCATTTTACAGATGAAGCAGCTCCTCTTGCCCAAGTTACACAGCTAGTAAGTGCTGGAGATGATATCTGACTGTCCAAGCCCATATTCTGAAACTTGGAGTAAATATAAGCTAACTAACATTTCATCTCCCCCACTAAACATCAGCTTGTTCCATATATTTTGAGCATAATTCAGTGATGTTTGTTGCTGATATGTTTCTTCAATAATTCACTTCCAAACACAATACTTACAGATTTAAGCAATAACATCTTCTCCAAAGATATTAGATTATTTTATACCCATGTATAGCATACTTTCATTAACTGTACAAATTCTACCATACTAGTGACATTCAACAGCCATATCAATAGAGTAGAAAAGGTATTTTGAGTTACAGTCACAGTCAGGTGGTTAGGTCACCCCCTTCTCCTTTCCATCCTGGCAACCCACCTGCTGTTGTTACTCCTTTCACATGCCTTTCCACTCCTAACTTGGTCCTCCTCTTCTATTTGTCTCTAGCACATTCCTTCCTGCAGGTTGCCAAACATCCTTGTGATGGGACACCCCGCCCCCCCCCAAATGTCTTATAAGAGTATCTACAACTTTCCTTTCCTCTATGCCTTTTTAGAGAGAATTCTTCCTCTTCCCAAAGCCTTAAAAAAAGATTCTTGGGGCACCTGGGTGGCTCAGTCGGTTGAGCGTCTGACTGTTGATTACAGCTCAGGTCATTATCTCACAGTTTGTGAGATCAAGTCCCATATTAGGTTCTGTGTTGATGGCACAGAGTCTGCTTGGGATTCTCTCTCTCTCTTTCTCTCTGACCGTCCCCCCCCCCCTCCTGCTCACTCACTCATGTGCTTGCTCGCTCTCTCTTTCTCTCAAAATAAATGAATAAACATTAAAAAATTTTTTAAAGAAAGATTCTTGCTTTATGGAAGAAAAGCTAGGTGAATTCAAAGATGAGGAGACTGAGTCATAGAGGTTGCTTTCCCTAAAGTTCATTCTATGGTTAAATGACAACACCAAGGTTGCCAAGGTTGCATGGTGCTAAATGTGGTATCAGGGTACTACATGGTTGGTCAAAATTTGTTGTGTGAATGAAATGGATAGGAAGGAAAAAAGGAAAAGAGGAAAGAAAAGAAAGAAAATTGCTAGCAAGTGGTATATGTTACTATGCTTGAACTCATGCAAGACAGAGGTAAAATTAGGTGGAATTTTTATCATGGTTGTTTCTGTTCTTCTTGTAACTAGAACCTCTTGGGTGACATCTGAAGATGACCTAGGTTTATGCCTAATTCTATGTTACAGTTGGTTGTGTAATAGTGAGGTGTTGAATTAAGTTGTCCTTGGATGTCGCTGAATACCCAATTTTCTTTCTGTGTTTTCACTCCCTGTGGATTTTGTCAACTGACAGATTTGGAGGCCTGCTATTTACTGGTGACTATGCAGGGTGAAAGAGGAACAAAAAATGGGTAGGGATGATAATCTAGCTGGAGGCGTCACAATATGGAGCCAAATAGTTTTGGTGCAGGATGGTAGGTGGTCTGGGCACAGCTCTATCTTCCATGGAAAGAAGAAAATAATCAGGGAAAGGTTTTCAGAGGAAAAACTTGGAGGCTGTGAAGGACAGTCTTGATGGAAGAAGCAGCCAAAGCAATGGCATGGAGGCATACACATCATACCATGTTCAGGGACTGGCTAGAAGGCTGGTGGGGCTGGCTAGCAGTGCAGGATGGAGCCTGCTCAGTGCCGCCAGCCGAGACTCCCACGGAGGCTGAGCCAGAGTCTGAGGGGCCTTATCTGCTCTGCTAAGGAACTCAGGCTTCCTTTCTTTTTTCTTTCTTCTTCTTCTTCTTCTTCTTCTTCTTCTTCTTCTTCTTCTTCTTCTTCTTCTTCTTCTTCTTCTTCTTCTTCTTCTTTTTTAATACTCGGGCTTATATAGTTTTCTTGCATAGATATCTGTGTGTTCCATGTTCTCCAATCTTCTTTCTGAGTAGACCTGCTCCAAATGCCGCCAGCCTGGACCCTGGTCTTTCTGGAGAGACATCCTAGAAGACTCTATTTTGGTAAGACTGCAATTGCCAGGCACAGCTTGATGAGCAGCCTGGAACAATGAAGATATTCTGGAGGGGTGTGTGTGTGTGTGTGTGTATGTGTGTGAAGGGGTGTGGGGAGAGACGTAATAAACATTTGTCCCAGGCACACCACAAAGCATTATTTTTGTTTTCAGAGGATAAACCTCTAAGAATCTTTATCCCTTAAATCTGCTTTAAATAGTATGTATGTGTTTCTGCTATTACATAATTAATCTTAAAGTAAAAGATCAATAAAATCAAAGAGGCAAATAATTCCATGTCAAAATACCAACTACTAGCATTTACAAAATGTGTTGAATTTTTTATTTTAATCATTGTGTAAATGATTTTTACATAATTAATATAAAGTACACATGTTCTGTTCTACTTTTTCACTTTGCAGTATCTCATATAGAGTTCCCCATTTGTCTATTCATTTGCTCATTTATTTTATAAATGATAAAGTAGTTGTAGTAACCATAAGGATATGTATATCTTATCTGATCTTCAGAGCAAATCTATTGGTTAGACACTATTGTTTATCCCACGAAGAAACTAAAGCCCAAAGTTGTTAACTGACACACTTAAAGTCACACAGCCAGCAAGAAATAGAACCAGGACTCAAACACAAGCACAACATATACCTACTTCAGTCCTTTACTATTCTATTGCAATATACTTAATACATTATGGTTTGCTGAGTTACTCCCTGGTTTTTGACTATGTGGGTTTTCTATTGTGCTGTTGAAGAAAAATGTATACAATTTTTTTTAAATAAAAGGGATCATAAAGAGAAGACAGGTAGCTATTTCTTCCAGATATATTCGCAAAGTGACTATCATTTATTCTAAAAAATTTGTTTATGCAGCTCAGTTCCTTTCAACAATGATTCTACTGCTTCTTGTGGCCCCCAGTGACCTGCCAGCATATTGCTACTCAACACTCCTGCCAACAACATTGAGGGTTTTTTCTTCACATTTTTTAAAATTTAAATTCAAGTTCATTCATACAAGGTAGTCTTGTCTTCAGGAGTAGAAACCAGTGACGCATCTCTTACATATGACACTCAGAGCTCATACCAAAAAGTGCCCTCCTTACTGTCCATCATCCATTTAACTCATATCCCCAACCATCACCCCCTCCAGTGACCCTCAGTTTGTTCTCTGTTTTTATCTTATTTTTTTCCTCCCCTTCCTCTATGTTCTTCTGTTGAGTTTCTCAAATTCGTCACACTTTATTTAATTTTATTTTCAAATCTCAAAAGAAATACTTGCTTTTTGCCACAAGCCAAACAATACAATGAAAAAGCAAACATTCTTATCTGCAGGATTTCCTCGACCACAAATCCCATCATGCTCTCTCAGGTCTCAAGGAAACTAATAGTAACAGTTGAAGTATATCTTTCCATATCTTTCCCTGTCACATACAAATTTCCTCTTACCCTTTTTTTTTAACTTGAGTGGATTGAGCTATACACATTACAGTACAACTTGTTAATTTATCTTCCTATATCATGAATATCACTTAAAATAAACAGAAATAGCATTACTTTTACTGATATGGATATACCTCAAATTTCCTATTTTTTATATTAATGGCATTAATATTTTTTGCTTGAGTAATGCCACAATAAACATCCTTGTGTAAATCTCCTTATATTCTGGTGTTTTTATTTATTCAGGACAAAGAGTATGAGTGTTTTTAATTTTAGTGTATACTGAGATTTCTTTCTCCAAAAGTTGTAGTAACTCAGGTGTTTTTTGTTTGTTTTAGTAACTCAAATTTTTTTGTAACTCAAATTTTAACAGCAATGCATGTCAATGTCTATTCACTCATATCCTTGTCAACACTGGATATTACTAAACTTTTGATTTTATTCATTTTATTTTTATATTTATTTATTTGCCTGTTTGTTTTAGAGAGAGAGAGAGCAAGTGGGGGAGGGGTGCCAAGGGAGAGAGAATCTTAAGCAGACTCTGCCCTGTAAGTGCAGAGCTTAACATGGGACTTGATCCCACAACTGTGAGATCATGACCTGAGCCAAAATCAAGAGTTGGACATCCAGCAGACTGAGCCACCCATGTTTCTTACTAATCTTTTTTAATATTCTCCCAAATATTTCCTCCAAAATGGTATATCATTGCTTTAATATATATTTCTATGATTACTACTGAGGTAGACTATCTTTTCATGTATTTATCATGCTTATTAGTACTTAAGGGAATTTTCTTTTCTACGAATCCATTTTTATTTATAAATGCTTTATAATGTGTTGCTCTATTTGAAAATCCATGCATGAAAAACAAAAATCTTTATAACTTTATAAATTGATAAATATGAAAATGCTTATGTCAGGTGGAGAGAGGAGTTGTAAAGATGGGTGGATTGTGAGGTGTTTCTATTTACTATTTACCAATTTTCAATAGATCTCATTACTCTGTGTGTGTGTGCGCACACACACACACACACAGTTGTTTCTGTTATCTCCTCTTCATTTTGCTCTTCACTCTACTTTTCTCTTATCCATAACAGATCCTGTTGGTGCCCTACCCATGATCCCTGGGCACTAACTACTCCATTGCTTGCCTGTAAGAGTCTTCTCCACTTCAGGGCCTTTTCTTGGCCCACTGAAAGCAGGCCAAGTAGTTGGGAACTGGAAGATAAATACCTTAGCTTCCTCCCTTCTGGGGAAGACAAATAATTTGAGATGCCTCTGGATGATCTCCCCAATGTGATTGTCTCAGGTGCTCAATAACACACCCTTATAGGCCTCTTTCTCTTCCTTGTCTCTCGTCCCCACCTCTTTACGAGTGCTCCCTCCAGGCATATCTCCTTTTAGCCAGGCACTTTGTGAACTGTTGGCTGCACTCTGGTGAATAACACATCCAAGGTTCTTCTCCATGTGAACTTAGTCTTATTTTTTAATTTTTATTCTTTGGTTCTGAACTTGTTGAATAGCATCAGCTAGTGCAGGTTGCAGAAAACAGATGCTACAGAGCCCAACATCATTCATAAGGTGGTCTAATATCCAGATGGAGTTGGAATGAAGTCAGAAAGGCAAAAAACTTGGAATCTGCTCCTCTACCCATTATTTATTAGAAAATTGGCATGAACATGTCTAACTTGAGACATGTTACCATAATCAGTTCCAAGTGTTTACATTTCTTACGCTAGCCCTACACCAGCCCCATCTTCCAGTTAGGAACCTTACCTGACTGATATGTAAATTCTGAGTCACAGAAGAAATCAGACCACAATGTTTGATCTTGACTCCATGTCCTGTTTGATGGATTGTGAGGACTATCCTCTACACACACACACACACACACACACGACTTAAATGAAGAGTCAGAGTAAAGGTTCATGGGATACTATGGTAGAATTAGAGAGGGTCTTATGAAATATCTGTAAACGAGGCTTAAATGATCTTTAAGAACATTTTCCTCTCTAAGTCAGGTTTGAGAAGTGCATCATGTTGGGTTCTTTCAGCTTATGGTGAACACATTTTTTGTTCATTCATTTAATAATTTCACGCAGTAGGTAATTTGGTCTAGTGGTGAACACATACCCGTACCTGCCTGCCAGGAGTCAATGGTGAAATAAGACACCTTCATTAACAAGTAGAGGCACAAGTAGGATAAGTGGTATCAAGAAAAGAACACGGGCTATCACAAGAATTATATTTTATATTTGTCATTTATTTATTACATTTGTGATAACATAAAAGGGTAAAACAGAAAGAGGTTTGGGGAAGGGAAACTCTTGAAGGAACCACTAGTAAACTGAGGTCAGAAAAATGAGTTACAGTCCTGAGCCATGCCCGAGGGAAGAAATAGAGGAAGTAGAGTAACAGCATTGCAAGGGTTAAGGGGTAAGGAAGAAAGGTGCTGCATCCTGGGACTGAAAGCACAGGGAACATAGAGTCGCAAGAATGAGATGAACAGTGGGGAGATGGAACTGGAGCTGGAGGTGGCTCCCAGTGGCTTCACACTATGTATGTTCACATGTCTGTTTCTAGATCATGATCTCACTCCTAGAAGCCTCTTAATCTTGAATTCTCTGTGCCTCAACTTCCATCTCTGAAATATGCACCAAGATTGAGAACTGGACTACTGGTTTGGGAAAAGATGAACCTGCTTTTGGGTAAGACAATTACCGGGAAGGAATAAATTTGATGTGTGCCAAGAATCCCACTAAACCTTCAGGAGTATATCCCTATGTTGATACATGAGACCACTTGCCAGGGTCACCCTCGTAGGCTTTCTTTGTTTCCTGAAACATTTCCTTCCTTGGCTCCCATGCCTCTCCTGGTTTCTTCCTGGATTAACATTTTCTCCTTTTTCTCCTTTGCAGGCTCATCACCGGCTTTGGAATGATGGAGTCCTTTACAGGCCAGCCCTCGTTTTTGCTGATTAATGACTATCATTCAAATCTCATTCTGAGCATCACTTCCTTGATGAAGGCTTTCTTGGTCTCTTTGACTAATCAGACCCCCTTGTGGACTGAATGTTTGTGTCCCCCCCAAAATTCGTCTATTGAAACCTTAACCTCCGATGTGTTGGTATTTGGAGATGAGGCCTCTGGGAGATCATTAGGTTTAGATGAGGTCATGATGTGGTAGGTGTCTTTTTAAGAAGAGGAAGAGACCAGATCTCTCTTCCTATGTCATATGAGGACACAGAGAAGGTGGCCATCTGCAAGCCAGGAAGAGAGCTTTCACCAGAACCCAACTATGCTGGCACTCTGATCATGGACTTCCGGCCTCCAGAACTACAATAGACCTCTTTTGTTTAAGCTGCCTAGTTTGTGATATTTTGTGGTGGCAGTCTGAGCTGACTGAGGCATCCCTTCTTCCTGACATGGCACCATGCTCTTGTCCTTCAGCTGTCCTTATAGAGTCATAATTTTAGGTTAATTGGTGTAATTAATGAATTTATTTCCAGAATTTATCTCCATGAGCACAAACACTCTTGTTTACTAAGGCTTATCACGAGAACTGGCTTCATGTAATGCAGTCACACAGTCCTCACGCTCAGGAGGACCCCATGGTTGGTTTAATGCTCTACTGTTACCATCTTGAAATTCTTTTTTTTAAGGTTTATGTATTTATTTTTGAAAGAGAGAGAGTGCACAAGTAAGCCAGGGACAGAGAGTGAAGGAGGGAGAGGAAGAGAGAGAGAGACAGAGAGAGAGAGAATTGCAAGTAAGCTCTGCATGGCCAGCACGGAACCAGACGTGGGGCATGACCTCATGAACCAGGAGATCATGACCTCATGGTCATGACACTTAACAGACTGAACCACCTAGACACCCCACTGTCTTTAAATTCTTAATGCTCTTTGAACAGGGGAACTGCATTTTTCTTTTCCACTGGCCTCACAAATTGTGTAACTGGTCCTGCTTATTCCTTTGTCTCAGCACCGCGTACAGTGTCTGGCACATAGTAGATTCTCAATACATATTAGTCGAATGAGTGAGTGGGTGGATAAATAACTGACTGGATGAATATAAAATGCCACAGCCAAGAATTATGGCCAGTCTGTCTGACCCCAAAGCCTATGCATTTTCCACCACCCCGTTTACCACTATTTACACTTACATATGGGGCTGGGTTTGACTAAGTCTCCCCAAGGACCTTCCTCTCTCACTTATTGCTCCAGATAATTTTCCCCTGGGACATCTCTGGGGTAGTGTTGCAGTGACAGGGTTCTCTGGCATAAACATCCCTCTGAGTCATAGAGCAATGCCATCGCGAGGGGCCGGAACAGCTGCAGCTGTCAGGCATCTGTGAGCTACTTTCGAGATGGCATGAAAAATATCTCCCGATTGGTTAAATCTACCTTATGTCCTGCCTCCAGATCTGTAGGATTGACGTTTCTAGAGAATACTTTTCTATACATGGGAAAAGGAACCACCTGCTGCTGAAAGGGATGGGCCTCCTCAAACTCAGTGAAGATAATCCCTCACTTCAAAATTAATTTGGATTGTGTCTGAAGCTCTTTGACACTTCTCTAGCCATAGTTAATTAACAGGAGTAACATGAAAGGATTACACTTGGAATCAGGAGCCTGGGGTAGTCCAGGAGAATTGATCCAGTTTAGGTAAGGGAATCTGAGAGATGGCTTGCCTTCCCAAAGCCGAGAGGTTTGTCTCTATGGTTAAGCATGAAGCAAGATAGATTTGCAAAATCCTACCTTGAAGCAACCATCAAAGCTAAAAAGCTGGGGCCGCCTTTGGTGCAGTGCCCACTGGGCAAATATTTAGCTCTTTCAGCATTCCAGAGATGAGCTCTGTGTCCACAAACCATCTTCAAATGGCAAGCTGGGGAGAGGTTTGGGCTCAAAGAGAATTAGCTGGTGTGCTTTCAGCCATGCATAAATCACACCCTGAGAGAGGGGCAAGGGGCAAGTGTTGCTATGCAAATAGATAAGCTCTAGGAGTAGCAAGGCCTAACATCCTTTAAAGAAAAATCTGACCTGGGCTCTTTTTGTGAGATTGTGCTTTGCTGCATCAACAATGTCACATGGTCCATACCACCCATTGCTTTAGTTTGTCTTCTCGGTGTTACGACGCAGGGATGGATAACAAATCCTGTCTACTTTGGGCTCCTTTTAAAGATGGAGGGTATTATCTTTTGGACCTGTAGGTTTAAATGGCAAGTTGTTAGAATCTCAAAGAAACTTCAGTCTGCTCAGTGACTCTGTGCACCCTAGAAAAGTCTCAAGAGCTGAGTTTAAGGTCTGCATGAGTCTCTGGCAGGTACAGAAAGGACACCCTAGCACATTTGTCCTTCCCAGACAGATTAGGAACCCTCAAAGACCAACTAACTAGCTCTTTCTGATATCATTCCAAGAGAATTTTAGGACAGAAATGTCTCCTACCAGCCACTCAACTCTCATATAATAGTATTGATAATAATAGCGAAGTAATCACTAGCTCTTTTCCAGTGATTACAATATACTGAAATTCTTCTAATGTATATACATTTACATGTATTGGCTGATTTAATCTGTGAATAAAGCCCTCTGAGATAGGTACTATTGTTCCTCTCCTTTGACAGATGAGGAAGCTGAGGCATGGAGAGTTATGTAGGGTCTCTATGCCTAGGGAAGGGACTAAGTGGTTACCCTCATCATATTTTCAGGACTCTGTTAGGAGTTTGCAAAGATGACTTGAGAAATAGGTTTCAACATAAAACATTTGGTGGGGGCACAAACATTCAGTCTAGAGTAGTGCTAATCACCAGTCAGGTTTGTGTGATATTTTTAGATACCTCCCTTTGAGGCTGGGCCTACATTTATCTCTTTTTCTCTGATGTTCAGTAGAAATGTTGGATGGTAAGTTTGAAGAATCTTCCAGAAAATAAGTCAAAAATAAAAAGAGATGAAAAATATAATGTAACACCTGAATAAAGGGTTACAGTAGAAAGAGCAGAGAAAAGGAAGGCAAGGAAAGCCTCAAAGAAATAATTCAAGAGCATTGCACAGACTGGAGTACTTGAGCTTCCAGACTGGAAACATCCATCAAGCATCTTGGGTCTTTCTGATCCATCTACTTGTCATCACGTTTGACATCACCTCTTGCCTAGATGATAGCAATAGTGTTCTAATCTCCTTGCATCCTCTCTTAACCTTCTCTAACTCCCCCCACTCTTTTCTCCACCTTGTATCTAATTATATATTTTTTCTTTTTTTTAATTTAAGTCATCTCTACATCCAACATGGAGCTCCAAAGTCACAACCCCAGAGATCAAGAGTCACGTGCTCTTCCAACTGACCCAGCCAGGCACCCTACTAGTTAACTTTTCCAAATGTGATAATCTTTCTTCCTTGCTCTTACACAGAACAGAGATTCACTGGTCAGGCTTAAAATATATAAGAGCGTCCCTTCCTTTTCTGGAACAGTTTATTTCTTCAGATATTCACATATAAGCTGTGGTCAGAACTCTTCCATCAGCTGCTCTGCTAAACACTGAGAAAGACATGCATTTGAGGCTCAGAAATGGTTGGATAACTTAAGAAGCTATAAGGAGTACCAGAGGCAGGAGCTAGTGTGGCTGTTGTTACCGGTTGCACTTCATAAGAAAGAGAGGCTATCTGTAGCCCCTTGCCTGGTCTCTATGTCTTCATGTACTAACAGTTTTTTCATCATAACTACAAAGAATTAAAATGAGGTTTGATACAGCAAAGAAAAGCATCCCCAGGTTTTGGAGACCTAGTGACAGCTTCCCAATGTTCTTCATATAAATATAAAATCCTTAACATGGCCATCAAGAACTGTGATGTCTGGCCTTACCTATTTCCAGTTAAACCTCAGCCAGCCTCCTTCAAGGTTTTAGTATCTTTCTCTCACCAGGCCCCTGCCACCCCAGGACTTCTATTCATGCTCTTCCCTCCATCTGAAATGTAGTTCCTTACTCTTGCCCTCTGGTTAACTCCTACTCATCCAGATCTCAGCCCAATCAACACTTTCTTGGAAAAAAACCTCCCTGACCAAATCAAATGACCTCCTCAGAGGCACTCGAGGAAATCCATTGTCTCTTAATAGCAATTATGTCAGTTGACAATTTTATTTGTGTGATTATTTGGGATAACATTTGTCTCCTCTACTAGACTATAAGCTCATGGGGACATGGACTGTATGTTCTGCTTACTATTGATTCTTCAGTACCTAGCAAACTTTCTGGCCCATAGTAAGCCCTCAAAATATATTTGTTGAATAAATAGTTAAATTCATGTAAATGAATTAAAGAATTAAGATTTAGAAACATCTAAGATTTATTTTTTAAGTAATACATAATGACTGTTGTAGAATCGCTCAACTGTTTATTCACAGATGTCATAAAAGTGCCCCAGGTAACAATTAATATATCATGGTGCTTAGGACCTCAAATATATCCTGTGATATTAATATGGGTTTGTGGCTGTAAGCCATAGTTTCAGGAAGACAGTGCTACTTCTTAGTATAGTGAAATATGGTTTCAACCTCTTAAGAGATCACCAGAAAGCAAGCTGTGATAATTTTATAGCTGTGAACCTAATTTTATATCCCAATAAAAATACGATATTGCTTATTTGGAAAATTCAATAAGAACCTATTTGCAGAGATGCCTGACTGGCTCAGTCAGTAATGCATGTGACTCTTGATCTCTTTATCTTGGGGTCATGAGTTCAAGCCCCACCTTGGATGTAACCCCTAGTTAAAAAAATCTATTTGCAGACTTAATAGTATAAGGAACTTTGTCAAGTTACAGGTTACTCAGCTTTATGAAAGCACAGCTCAAGACCAAACTCTCTCTAATAAGCCTTGTTTGAAGTGAGATGGGCATTCTGGAATGTCATATGATTTTTATCATTGCAAAATATCAGACATATAGTCCCTATTTAGAAGGCTTAGAGAAGGACCTTATTAAAAGATTGCTTTGATCATTACAAGGATGTGGTTAAATGTATATCTGATGATAATAAAAGGGTGCTTTCCACAGCACCCACTCTGTGTTAGGCAAAGTTCTAAGTGCTCATTTAAACCTCATAACAATTCTAAATCTTTTTTTTATTATTTGTTTAGAAGTTTATTTTTGAGAGATAGAGAGACAGAGTATGAGCAGGAGAGGGGCAGAGAGAGAGGAAGACACAGAATTCAAAGCAGTCTGCAGGCTCTAAGCTGTCAGCACAGAGCCCAATTAGGGCTTGAATTCATGAACTGTGAGATCATGACCTGACCTGAAGTCAGAGGTTCAACCGACTGAGCCATCCAGATGCCCCTTTTCTGATAACAATTCTTAATGAATTAGGGATTATCCTGTCTCTCAGCTTTATAGATGAGCAAACTGACCCACAGAGATTATGTAAGTTTCCCCAAAATTACACTTCTAGGTACTCTGGCTGTGGAGTACCTATATTGCCCAATATGGTGCCCACAAGTCCATGTGGATATTGAGTCAGTCAGGATTGAGATGTGCTATCTGCTAGATTTTGAAGACTTAGTATGGAACATATATATCTCATTAATTTTTCTTAAAAACTTTTATATGTTTTTAATTTGTTTTTAAGAGACAAAGTACAAGCAGAGGAGGGGCAGAGAGAGAAGGAGATATAGAATTTGAAGCAGCCTCCAGGCTCTGAGCTGTCAGCACAGAGCTCAACATGGGGCTCAAACTCATGAACCACTAGATCGTGACCAGAGCCAACATTGGAAGCTTAACCAATTCAGCCACCCCAGTGCCTCATATATCTCATTAATTTTTCTATTGCTTACATGTTAAAATAACATTTTAATTTTTTTATGTTTATTATTGAGACTGAAACAGAGCATGAGTGGGGGAGGGACAGAGAGAGGGAGACACAGAATCTGAAGCAGGCTCCAGGCTCTGAGCTGTCAGCACAGAGCTCGACATGGGCCTCGAACCTATGAACCATGAGATCATGACCTGAGCTGAAGTCAGACACTTAACTGACTGAGCCACCAAGGTGTCCTGAAATGGCATTTTAGATAAGGCTCAATAAGACATGATTAAAATTGGTTGCCTAGGTGGCCCAGTTGGTTAAGTGTCCAACTTTGGCTTAGGTCATGATATCACAGTTCATGAGTTTGAGCCCCTCATCAGGCTCTGTGCTGACAGTTCAGGGCCTGGTGGCTGCTTTGGATTCTGTGTCTCCCTCTCTCTCTGCCCCTCCCCTGTTTGTGCTCTCTCTCTCTCAAAAATAAATAAATATATATATTTTTAAAAGGCATGATTAAAATTTGTTTTATTTATTTCTTTTTTCATGTAGCTATGAGCAAATTTTCAATTACAGTCATGGCTTGTATTCTATTTCTGTTGTACAGCACTGATCCACACTCTCATACTATATTATACTGTTTCTTTATCCAGTAGAAAAGCATTTCATTGCTAATGGTTGTATTTTGCACAGGACTACTAGCAAGGAGAATGAAGCATCAGCATGAGTGATGTGATGAAAACTGTGGAAAGAAACAAAAGAAGAGAAGCAGAGATGTCACCTGAAATAATTGGCAATAAAATCTCCAAGGAGTGACATATTCTGGCGGTTTTCTTCCGCACATACAGCTCTGTGGCACTATTTGTTGTATGGAATGCCTACTCATTTCCAGACTCTGTCCTGGTTCAAGGCTTTAATAAGGGCAGACACCAGCAACCAATTGACATCTTCCTTGTTCTGTTCTACACAATTAAAAAAGAACACTCTTGTTGATGATTTACCTCAGGGCCCATCAACATACTTCCCCCAGCTAGGAATGGCATCTGTTCTTGAATTTGTTCTTTTATTCTCAAGTCAGATGAAATCCTTGACCTTGATGTGTTGAGGAAATACAGCCTCCTTCAATCCCTTTTTGTAGATTCTAAGAGACAAAGGATGTAGGACAAGGGAGATAAAAAGAACAAAAGAAGAAGAAACAAAAGAGAGATTCTATGTGAAGAGGAGGTGTTGGTGGTGGTCATAGCCCAGGACATGAAGGTGACAAACTGTCCTTGTCTCCATCCAGTAGTGACAACCCCTCATCAGAGTATTTGCTCTCCCCTCCCCATTCACCATGCTCCTCACTACTTTGGCTTAGAAACCTCTTTCAGGATTTAAGTTTTAGTTGTTTTCATCTGAACCTGCAAAGGGTCAGAATAATTAGCCAGGTTAGTCATGCAGGAATAGAAGAGGGTGGACAGTAAGCAACATGGGTCCTGATAACTCCAGGAAATTTTTTAAATTTTTTAAGGTTTATGTATTTTTGAGAGAGAGAGACAGAGTGCGAGTGGGGCAAGGGGTTGCAAAGAAGGAGACACAGAATCCGAAACAGACTCCAGTCTCCAAGCTGTCAGCACAGAGCCCAATGCAAGACTCAAACTCATAAACTATGAGATCATGACTTGAGCTAAGTTGGACGCTTAGCTGACTGAGCCACCCAAACGTCCCTGAGAAAAATTTCTTTTTAAGACCTAAGGAAATGTTCTCGAGTCACAAGATGAAATGATGCCTGTTAGCACTCAAGCTCGTGTATTAGTGAAAAGGGGTAGCCTGTCTGGCACTGGGGCTGGTGTACTTAACAACTGGCAGTCAATCTCAGCATAGTCTCCGGACCAGCAACATTAACATCACCTGGAGACATGGTAGAAAGGCAAATTTTTAGGCCCCACCAGACCTCCTGAATCAGCAACTGGTGGAGGGGCACAGCCCTCTGCATTTTCACCAGCCCCTTGGCCGAGTTGGGTGTACACGTAAGGCTGAGAACCACTGTGCTCTGCTGCGCTGCACCCCCACTTTGTAAGAGTCTCTGACCTGCCCAGTCCTGTGCTGGGCCTTGGCTACTGGTGTATTTTAAAGTGACAGTAGTATGCCTAAAAGAATCCTTTTAGCAGATAGAGAGGACAATTAACATCTACTGAGCACTTATTCGGCAAGTTCATTTCTCACTCAAATGGGCTTGGAGCCATTATCTGACTTGTCCACTGTCACACAGTTAATAAGTGGTGAGGCAGGCATGTGAACCCTTACTTAGAGGATTGTGGAAAAGCAACTCCTCATGTCCCTAAATACAAATGAGTTTTCAAATTCTCTGCTGCTGGAATGTCGTTTTCATAACTTGCCTCCCAAAGGAGATGGATTCTCCCTTGTCCTCCTCAAGTCACACTCTATCCATTTCTTAAAGTGCATCCCAAGAGAAGACAGGTGAGCGGATGCATGAAATAGGTAAAGGAGATTAAAAGTCTCCTTTTATGTCTATATTTATTTTTGAGAGAGAGAGAGCAAATGGAGGAGGGGCAGAGGGAGAGAGGGACAGAGGACCCAACATGGGTTTTATGCTGACAGCAGAGAGCCTGATACAAGCTTGAACTCACAAACTTTGAAATCATGACCTGAACTGAAGTTGGATGCTTAACTGAGTGAGCCATCCAAGTGCCTGTGGAGTACACTTATCTTGATGAGCACCAAGTAATATAGAATTGTTGAATCATTATTTTATACATAACACAGTATGTTAATTATACTGAAAAATTTTTTAATATTTATTTATTTATTTATTTATTTATTTATTTTTGAGAGAGAGAGAGAAACAGAGCATGAGCTGGAGAGGGGCAGAGAGAGGGGAGACACAGAATCTGAAGCAGGCTCCAGGCTCCAAGCTGTCAGCACAGAGTCCGACGATGTGGGCTCCAACTCACGAACAGTGAAATCATGACCTGAGCTGAAGTCAGACACTTGACCCACTGAGCCACCCAGGTGCCCCTGGAATTTTTAGAAAGTGTATTCCAACATAAAAATAATTTTGGGGGGCACCTGAGTGGGTCATTCGGTTAAGTGTCCGACTTCGGCTCAGATCATGATCTTATGATTCATTGGGTTGAGGTCCACGTTGGGCTCTGTGCTGACAGCTAGCTCAGAGCCTGGAGACTATCTTCGAATTCTGTGTCTCCCTCTCTCTCTCTGCCCTTCCCCTGCTCCTGCTGCCTCTCTCTCTCTCTCTCTAAAAAATAAAACATAAAAAAAATTTCACATCAAAATATACCTGTCCGAGAATGTGCCAACCTGAGGTTCAGAACTTCTACTCCTGAAGGTTTTCAAAACAATAATAATTCATTCATTCATTCTTCCATATAACAAATTATCAAGTGCCTTTATGTGACAGGCACAGGCCTAGGCAAGAAAGAGCAAACAATGGTCAAGAGACGAGGCTCCTGCCTTCGTGGGGCTTATGTCTTAGTGGGAGAGACAGATAATAAACAGGTAAGCAAATAAATAGAAACAATAAATGCAGATTATAAAAAGAAATAGTAGGAAGGAAATAAACAAGATGCTTGTGCTAGGGAATAAATGTTGGTCATTGGGCATAGGAATGACTTCCCTGAGAAGGGGACCTTCAGGCTGATACATTAAGGAAAAGAAGAAGACTGTCATCCACAAAGCCTAAGAGATGGCATTCCAGATGGAGAAAACAGAACATGCAAAAACCTCAAGCAGAAAAGAGCTTGGCTGTTTCTAGGAATTAGCAATCTGTGGAGCATAAGGGGCTAGGGGAAAAGCTAAGCTGAGGTTGGAGATACAGGAAAGAACCAGGTCATTCAAAGCCATGTGGGCCAAGATAAAGAAATTTGCATTTTATTCTAAATAGGATTTTATACTTAAGCAAACGAATGGCATGATCTGATTTACAGGTTTAAAAGATGACTCTGAATATGAAGTGGTTTTAAAAACTCAAGAATGGAAGCAAGGAGTAACAGGGTTTGGAACTTGTGTCTGTGATCCACAGGATGACAGTGGAGCTAAAAGCAAGTAGATAGAAGTATTTTGCAGGTAGATGACTGTGTTTTCAGTACCTAATGGGAAGTGAATAAATGTGTTCACTGAATGAATGAATGAATGAATGAATGAAAATGTTCAGATTGCAGCTCCGGACAGTGTCTTATTCAATATCTTTTCCCAGTACTTCCTAGTATTTTTCCCAGTACCTACTTAATAACTATTTGTTAAAAAAGTAAGTTGGGCAAGGGCATTATAAAACTGATTCTAGTAAGAACTCCATTTTTTCTTCTGAGAATAACAAAATAACAGCTCTAATTTATGAAATACCTTCTACAGGCCAATTGTACATTCATCATCAAATGGTCTTCACAACAATCCGGTGAAGTGGTACTATTAGCATTCCCTTTATACAGTTGACAAACATACCTTCCACACATTTAGTCAGTAACTTTATTGAGTGTGTCATGTGTCAGATCTCATGGATAAGTGACAGATCTAATCTTGAACTTAAGACTGATTCTGAAGCTCATGCTTTTTTAAACAAGTTATACTATGTCTAGTGAAAACCAGAGAATTGAAAAATCTAAATCTCCCTAAATTTTCTCTGTAATTTATAGGTAACAGCAAGTACAAAATGGGTGCTGGCGAGGTTGGGTGTAAAGCACACCATGAGCCTGTACCCCTGACCTTTCCTCCCCAACTCAGAACACTACTATGCATGACACCAGGATCTCTTGTCATGAGTGGAGACAAGGAGCTGGCCGGGTCCATGTGTCTACATTCCCGCTTGCTATCCCACAGTGCCAACTGCTGCAGCTCCCCAGCGCTCTGCCCGGATTGCTAAGTCTGGTCTGGCACAAGGACAGAGGGACTCCGAGGCCGAGGAGTCGAGAATTCTTGCTGGCCGCTTGGGAAGGCCAGATAACACAAGTGAGATGCTGGCATGCTAAAAAGAGGGAGTGCTATTTTGAGAATCTGTTCAAGTAATGTTTCACAGTGGAAAAATGGTGGCACTCTGCACAGGATGTGACCTGACAGGAGTTATGTCCCGGGCGTCAGTGCTCTGGGTTTCTATTTTTATTGCTAAAACTTGCAGTTTGAACCTAAAAAGGCTGGCCTCTGAGAAATAGATAAAGATTAGTATAAAAACTGGAAAAATTTCTGGAAATGTCATAAATCAAGATTGGAGGGTCAATCTATTAAATACATTATACTGTATCTATGGAAGGAATACCATGCAGTGATTAAATGACAATATGATGCTCTATTTGCTCATATATAAATACCTGTATGCTTTATTTTTTGGTGTAAAGAGATTATTACAAACAGTGCACATTTATGACACCATTTTGTAAAATTTATACATATTTGTATGTGTAGAGAAAAGATTTGGAGCCATGTGGGCCAAGATAAAGAAATTTATCAAAAGGTAGCTCTTGAGCCTTTATATCTATTGTTTATTAAATTTTAATAAAATTTAAATTAAATTTTAATAAGAAATATGGATTATATTTGTGCAACCAGGAAAAAAATGAATCAATTTCCATTTTGGAGGAAAACAAGGATGAACAAGTGATTAAGGAAAATCCTAGAAGGTAAAGTTTAGGTAAGAAAAGGCCAAAGTCCTTAGCTCATGCTTTGTTTCCAATATTCTCATGAAAGAAAGTGCTCTATTCCTAAAATTATGGCAAAATGCTTATACTGTGATGATTACATATGAGATTAAGATTAGATGTGTAGTTTTGGGTTCAAAGACTATCTAAAAAGTCAATGAAGGAAAAAAGAAAAAATAAAAATTAATCAGCTATCATATCCACAAATTTATACTTAGTTCATGGGAACTAATTAGCATGGAAATTTTGTCTATTTACATGGGGTTAATGGAAATTTACTAAAGGCAGGGAGCCCTGTGAGAAAAAAAAAAAAAAACCCACAACTAAATGCTGCTAGAGCTTTGGGCACCTTGACCATGAGAGTTAATATAAAGAGCACATTGCAGAGGGGAAACAAAACTTACCTCACCGCGTGCCAGTGTTGAGTTCATTGGCCATCTTCAATTTTCTTAGCTCTTCAATTTAGAGGGAGCATTTTTTCCCTCTCAATTCTCCCTTGACTGGATATTCTGCCTAAATGTCAATTCATTTAAACTGCACAATATTATGAGGAAATATTTAATTGGAAAGAGGGTCTTTTTCATTAATACTTTAGAACATATATTAATATTGTACAATTATGATATGTAGCCCAAAGTTCTATGTGGTTCGGTTATGGGTTGAATTTGTCTCCTTCAGAATCATATGTTGAAGTCCTGACTCCCAGTATCTCAGAATGTGACCTTATGTGGAAATAGGATTGATATACAGTTAGTTAAGATGAGGTCATACTAATTTAGGGTGGGCTTTTAATCCAATATGACCAGTGTCCTTATAAAGGGGAAGTTTGGACACAGAGAGACGCATAAAGAGAAGATGATGTAAAGAGACACAGGGAAAAGGGTACCTGGGTGGCTCAGTTGATCAAGCTTCCAACTTTGGCTCAGGTCATGATCTCATGTTCGTGGTTTCAAGCCCCGCGTCAGACTCTGTGCTGACAGCTCAGAGCCTGGAGCTGCTTTAGATTCTGCATCTCCCTCTCTCTCTGCCTCTCCCCCTCTCATGCTCTGTCTCTCTCTATCAAAAATAAATAAACATTAAAAAATTAAAAAAAAAGAGAGTGAGAAAGACACAGGGAAAGAGGCCAAAATCAGGCTCTTCCCTCACAGTCATTAGAAGGAGCCAACCCTGACAACATCTTGATTTCCAAGCTTCTAGTCTCCAGAACTGTAAGATAATAAATTTCTGTTGCTTCAGCCATCCAGATTCGTGTACTTTGTTACAGGAACTTTAGCAATATATCCTAAGGATACGTGTGTGTTGAATTCTAATAATGCACATTTGAGTTTGGCCAGCATATTTTCCTTCTTTATGGGGAATGTCACTAAAGCTCTAAGTGAAGAGCAGGCCCAAGGTCAGTCAAAGTTGGAAGTCATCCCCATGTTCTCTTCTTATATGTGAGTTCCCGCAGAAACTGTTCTCGGTCCAATCCTTAGAACGAGATTACAGGGGCACCTGGGTGCTCAGGTGAGTGTCCAACTCTTGATTTTGGCTCAAGTCATGATTCCAGGGTTGTGGGATTGAGTCTCACGTCAGGCTCTGCACCAAGCATGGAGCCTGCTTAAGATTTCTCTCCCTCTCTCTCTCTCTCTCTTTCTTTCTCTCTCCCCTCCTCCCACTTATGCTCTTTCTCTATAAAATAAAATAAATAATATTTTTTAAAAAATGACATCCCTAATGGTAAAGTCATTTATCCCAACCAAATCATTTCCTTAAAGAGATACAGACTTTTCTACCCCTTAATAGCAGAAAGAGTGCTGAATCAATTATTAAAGGTACCATCGTAAATTTAAGGAAGACTTTAAAACCATTGTCTAAAAGGAGAAGTCTTAAAGATCCATGAGCAGTGACAGAGCCCCTCTCTACCATCTTGCTTCTGTGTCCCCAGTTTTAGTTCTCTTCAAGACACTTAGGACATTTTGTTCGTTTTTTATTTATGATCTGTCTCTTCCTTCTAGCAAGTGAGCTTCAAGAGTTTAGACCTTATCTATCCTGTGCCCCACTGAATCCTCAATATCTAGAATGGTTCCTGGGGCATAGCAGGCTTCAGTAAATGTTTATTGAATACACAAATGAATATGTATTTTTTAAAGTTTACTCATTTATTTTTGAGAGAGAGAGAGAAAACATGAGTGGCAAAAGGGTAGAGAGAAAGGAGAGAGAGAGAGAGAGAGAGAGAGTCCCAAGCAGGCTCTGCACTGACAGTGCAGAACTCAACAACCGTGAGATCATAACCTAAGCTGAAACCAAGAGTCCAATGCTAAACCAACTGAGCCACCCAGGCACCGCTGGATAATTTTGATGTAAATTAATAAAGAAGTTTGGCAGTTTTATAGTATATTGCACTCAAATTCTGTTGATGTCAATTCTTAATGCTAGTGTAAGGATGGGAAGACTTTTAACAAAGTTGAGGACACCATACACTCTACAAGAAGCTGAACGTTTTCTTCCTTAATTCTAGTATGGAAGGATATAGTTGAATGATTGCTCTGTATAGAAGTGGAAGAGTCTTAATATATGATGATGCATTTTGGGCTTGGAAATCTGGCACAGTCAATAAAAATGCTTCTACATAAGGCTAGTAAATTAAATTTCCAAGTTTATTCCTAGGCCTGATGACTTATTAGATTCTCAATATCAGCATGGTAGTTAAGATCAGATTTTCAACTGTCTGACTAGACAGTCTAGGCTTAAATCCCAGCTCTCTCCCTTCTTAGCTGTGTGACCGTGGACACAAAGTCAAATGAGCTGAATAAGTTATTCAGTATGGAGGTAATAGGATAGCAAAAATATTTTTATGAGTTTGAATGACATATTCCTTCATGTCACTCAGGGGTCATGATAGGATATTCTTGCTTCACAAAAATGTTTTTACATCATCCTGATATCATGTAGTCCCTACATATAAATGCTTCTAAAAATATCCATAATAAATGTTGGGTTGTTTTTGCCTCTGAAAAAAAATTTTCATAGGGAAACCTAAAAGAAATACTAATTTCTTGTGACCAAATGCACACAACTAATGGTTTTCCCTGTATTTTAAGGTGCCCTACATATTTTAAAGTACAGCAATATAGTAATTCCATTTGAATAGCCTAAGAAACACTAATGTCTCTTATGTTGATTATCTAACCTCTTTATATTAGATTAGGTTGATTTTCCAGTGATTTTAATGAAAGTCCCACACAAAATAATAAAACAGGCCACTGTCTCTCAAGAAAAACTCAAAGTAAGCTTATAAAAAAAGGCAATGGATAAAGTAATGTGATATTTAGATAGACAGGTAAACAGATATAGTTTATGCTCCCATCTACTTTCTAAAAAGGCTGTAAAGAAGTAGACAATAAATAAACGTGCTTGAAAAATGAAGATTAAAAAAAAAAAGAAAATAGGGGCAACTGGGTGGCTCAGTTAGTTAAATGTCTGACGCTTGATTTCAGCTCAGGCTATGATCTCATGGTTTGTGGGATTGAGGCCTATATTGGGCTCTGCGCTGGCAGCATGAAGCCTGCATGGGATTCTCTCTCCTTCTCTCTCTCTCTGCCCCTTCTCCACTCTCTCTTTCAAAATAAATAAACTTTTAAAAAAGTAAATACATACAAAAGATGAGTAAATCAGAAATTATGAATAAGAACGTTCCAGTAAATGGATAAACAAATGAATAGGACTGATTGTTATTGAATGTCTGTGAGCTTGTGTTCCAAATTTCCTGGTCATCAGATCAATATGGAAGGAGGAAGAAGTAAATTCGATGCAAGTAGTGCTTCTCAAACTTCCCCTTTTAAGTTCAAGAGGAGTGATTCCTGGGGTACATAGACCAAAACAATTCACCAGAAGTGAAAAATTATTTTATGATTTTAGCATAAGAATTAATGGAAATACTGTGTTGTTGTTGTTGTTTTTTACATTTATTTATTTTGAGAGAGAAAGAGAGAAAGTGGAGGGGCAGAGAGAAAGGGAGGGAGAATCTAAGGCAGGCTCCGTGCTGTCAGCATGGAGCCCGATGCAGGGCTCAAACCCACGAATAGTGAAATCATGTCTGGAGCTGAAATCAAGAGTCAATAGGCTAATCCACTGAGCCACCCAGGCACCCTGTAAATACTGTGTTCTGTCATTAATATATTGAAATTTATTTTAATGAAAACATATGATTTTTATTGTCCTTATCTGGGTAGAATTTGTTCCCCAAAATAAAGTAGCATGTTGATCTATAGCTTAACACCACATTCCCACAATATCATATATTTACTCTTACTCCTGGGAAGTAAATATGCATAGTTTAAAAAACATATGTTTACAAAACTCATTATCGGATGTACTTGTTAAAATCACACTCCAGACTTTTTAAAGTAAAAAAAAATAAATTTAGGTATAACATATATGCAGGGTTATATTCTAATAAATAGTATTTTAAAAACCAGGTTAGGGGGCACCTATGTGGGTTAGTTGGCTAAACATCTGAGTCTTGATTTTGGCTTGGTCATGATCTCATGGCTTGTGAGGTAGAGCCCTGCATCTGGCTTTGTGCTGACAGTGCAGAGCCTGCTTGGGATTTTCTCTCTCTCGCCCTGTCCCTCTGCCCTTACCCGACTCACACACCCTCTCTCTCTCACTCTCAAAATAAATAAGTAAACATTAAAAAATTATTTAAGACAATAGGTTATACCTTATAAAGACTGAAACTCAGTCTTGAGTTTGCTCAGTTCCCAACTGACTTAAGGCAATCTGCTCCTAATCTATATTCTAACCAAAGCTAAGAAAAAATTCTTGGAGAAACAAGATCATTCAGTCTATAATCTGTCATATTAAATATCTGGCATTCAATTTAAAATTACCAGGCATACCAAGAAGTGGGGCCAAGAAGAAAAATAGGCAATAGATGTAGGCCCAGAAATGATCCAATGGAGAAGTAGTAACTGCCTTGGACAACAAAAGCATATTTCAAACCCATATTTACAGAAGGAGAAACTTATGAACCAAGCTGATTTGACCCTGCCTGAGAAGTTCAGAATTTGGAGACACGAGGTATTATAGAAAGCAGAAAGAAACATATGGTTGAAAACAAGTGATTAGTTGGAAGTCTTTAAATGGAGCAGTTTTGGGGCATCTCTGGGTGGCTTTGTCAATTAAGCATCTGACTTCAGCTCAGGTCATGATCTCACGGTTCATGAGTTTGAGACCTGATTCAGGCTCTGTGCTTACAGCTCAGAGCCTGGAGCCTGCTTCAAATTCTATGTCCCCCTCTCCTCTCTCTGCTCCTCCCCCCTCTCATGCTCTGATCTCTGTCTCAAAAATAAATTAAACATTAAAAAATATTTTTTAAAAATAAAAAATGAATAAAAAATAAATTAATGGAACAGTTTCATCTCCAGCTCCTCCATCCTGAAAGGTAACTCTTCCATCTCATTGGAGATTATAAGTTTATAAGTTTATTATGTGGAGAAATTGGATCAGAATGGCTCCAACTTAAGTTGGGAGGTAGAGTGAAATGTGAAGCTAAAAATACTAATATTGAGTGAACATCTGCTTATTGAATGATGGGATACTCAAATCCTTTTTCAAT
>PISW01012919.1:0-30712 GCA_004023785.1 Mungos mungo | reverse complement strand
AGGGGGAGGCAGGCGGTGAGGCAAGGGTGGCGGCGGCAGGTTCTTCACATGGACAGGCAGGAGGGCTGTCTGAGGAGCTGGCATTGCAGGAGGAGCCGTAGAAAGAGGCCCACAGAGGCGCTTGCCACTGGCAATGCTGGTGGGACGTGGGCCCTGAAGGACGTGCTCGGCCCTCCCAAGCAGGCAGCGAGGGCAGACGGGTCCGGCCAGGGGTGCGTGAGGCCCCAGAACCTGTCTCCCAGGTAACTCTGCCCAAGTGGGGCTGCGAGGGCTTCCTGGGCATCCTCGGTGCCCTGCTTTGCCCCCTTGGACGCCTGCCCAAACAGTGCAGGCCCATGCAGGTGGCCGTGATGGCCCCCGCTGAACGCTGCCACCGCTCCCAGTGACCGCGCTCCACCGGAGACAAGTAACGCGGGTTCGGCGCCTTGCCAGGCAGCTCCCCCCCCGAGGAGCCTCCTCTCATTAGTGCTGCGCTGGCGCCTGCTCAGACCTTCTTTACGGCCTCAGCAGCAGCAACCGGACGGCTACAAAGCCTTCTTCCGTTTTTAAAAACAGTGATTTATTGGGCCCCTTCCACTCTTCTTTCCCGAGTCTGTGTATTACATGGGCCTGTTTTGCTATAATTAAATTCCTAGATTACTGTCAATCCAATGGTTTTACCCATCCAATCTGTAACAATGCATTTTTATGGTCTCTTATTTTTTAATTAAGATAGAAATGATGTATTCTATGAGATCTAGAAAGGAAATAAAAACAGCCCTCTTTTCAAGTCAATCCACCCCAATCAGAGGGACTTGGAGGAGGGAGGGAGGAATCTTCAGTGAGCTCTACTTCGTGTGGAAGGAGCCAGACTTTCTGGGTTCACCCATCCCCCACTCAACAGGTGTTTATTGAGCACCTACTAAGTGCCAGTCACTGAGAAGGTCCCAGCGGTGAACAGACAGGACGGGACTGTCCTCGAATGCTTCCATTCTGCCGGGACTAAGGTGCAACAGAGAAGCAGGTTTAAGACAGCAAGGTGGAGGTGGCCTTATCAGGCACCAACAGTGTACCCGACAGGAAGTGACAATGACTGAGGGCCCTGAAGATCAAGTGGCCATGGAAGCCCTTGGGGAAATGATACTGACATGAGATGAGAATTAGGAGGACAGAGCGAAACCCAGGAAACCAGCGCTGATGCCAGAAAGAAAGAGCAGGTTCAAAGGCTCCGGGGCAGGAAAGACCCCAGCGGGCGTCAGAAGTGGCAGGGAGCACGAAGAATACCAGATGAGGTTGAGAAGCTGAAATGGAGTTGGATTTGCAGGAAAAAGGAGAAGTGTCTTCTGGGAGCCAAAGGACAGGGAGGAGTGGACTGGGCGGGGGGGGGGCGCTCTGGAAGGAGCCCCAGCCTCGGCTGGATCTCAGGGGCACACCTGTGCCATACACCTGCTTTGCGCCCCAGACCTCTTGGCCACAGACTCTTGCGGTCCAGGATGGGCACAGAACAGCATGGCCCTTCATACTGGGACACGGGCACCCTGGCCCAGGGACGGGTGACCGGAGGGTTTCCTCCGTGCCCGGGTGTGGCCTCCAACCATGGACGTTCTGCAAAACCCTGTCGGAGGCTGAGTCCCAAGGACAAGCGTGGTCGAATGTTCCTCTCACCAGGAAGGATGGAGGCTCAGCTTGGCCGTCCCTTTGATGTAAAGAAAGGAAGGGTATTAGGTATTCCGTGCACGCCTCAGTTTGGGAACCTGATGAATTCCTGCTGCCTTTGTAGCCTGGATACCTAGAACAGTGCCTGGCATGTCTAGGCGCTCAATAAATGATTAAAAGAAAGACTGGCCTGGATTGCACACTTGACCCCTTCTCACACCCCCTCAGTGTGGCTGCAGTGCCAATGCTCCTCCTCACGCCCCCCCCCTGCACCCAGGGCTCGCCCACACTCAAAGCCTGATCACCGTCCTCCCTCTGAAGCCCCCCACGCTGGCCCTCCAGCCCCTTGCTCCTCACTGCCCCCTTGTAAATGAGTCGCATTCTCTGACCTTGGCCCATGGCCAGGTCTCTAAATCTTGCCAGGCTGCTCAGAGACTCGGTCCTGCATCGGTATTTGACCTATTTCCTCCTTGCAACTTTTCCTCTTTGCGGGTTTGCTGGGAACAAAAGTGGGCCCTGACATCCTGTCATTTAAAGCAGGGTCCCCCAGCCTGTCTAATCGAACATATGGAAACACCACGCATGTCGGCAAAGGCAGGTTCCGGCTGTGGCTCCGCAGCCTGGGGTCTGGGGGTCCAGAGCTTCTCAAGCTAGGAAGCAGGGCCATGGCCAACTCCCCCTGGGGCCACCGTCACGTGACCCTGTCTTCTCTGTCTCTGGGTCTCCTACTGGATGGAAGGCCGGGAAGTGAGCGGCTTCAGAATCCAAGGCCCCGGGGTGATGAGGGTTCACGCAGAACATCTCGAAGTCGGTGGGTCTCATGCAAACCCTCTTCCCGAAGAGCGTCTGTCTCCCTCCCAGCCTTCTGTAACCTTCCAGCATCGAAGCCTGAGTGAGTGCCAGCTGCCGAGGGAGCAGACAGAGGCCTGTCCGTCCGCAGGTGTGCACACCTTTGTCCAGCCCTCCCGGTCTGCCCCGACTGCGGGATGTCCCAGGACACGGGGCTTCCAGCGCTAACTCTGGTTGAGTCGGCCATCTTTACTGTGCGTGCACACCTGCGTGCGTGCCCATGGGCGCGTATTTACACACGTCGATCAAAGCCGTTGGTGGATTCCGCATGACTCCAGGATGCACAGTACAGGCGGAAGTCAATCACTACTTTCTGGACTAGGCAGCCCTTTGCCCCTTTTCTCTTGGAGAAGCGGAAGACCGAGCCCAGACAGTCCAGGATGAGAAAGAACTGGAGCTTTTTGCAAACTCGCTACAACAGACCTTCTCAAACCTTCCAAAGAAGAACCGCAGAGCTTCAGAAATCCCTTCTATCGTGTTCTTAGCCAGAAAATAAAGCACAGAGAGGTGTGTGCTTGGTGCTTGTGTGTGTCTGTGTGTGTGTGTTTTCAAAAAGGAGCGAAGCTACGTGCCCACGTATCGATGGGAGCGGACAGTGGGCAGAGTTTCTCTGCTGTAAGTCAACTCCCGGTTCTATTTAGGAACCATTTCTGTTTGCAGACACGGGCGCTTTAAAGGGTCCGTCAGGTTTTTTGTCGAAGCAAAGGCACCTTCTTGCTTGCTTACTTTTTCCTCTGATGTAGAAAGCTCCTGGATCTTGAGCCAGATTTTCTGACTGAGCCAATCCTGCTCTTAGAGTTGAGAGTCTCAGGTACCAGGTAGGAGAGGCTCTCGTGAACACAGACACTGGCACCTGCGGGAGAAGGAACGGGGCGGAGCCAGGAAAGAGAACTGGCGTCTGGAAAACTCCCCAGACGGGCAGCGAAGCTCAAGTCGCAGCTGGCCGAGTAGGGGCCAGGGCCCCGGGTGCGGTGGGCACCAGGGTGTGGCTGTGCCCGGGGAGGCTCAGGGTCGGTGGGAAAGGAGCCCCGGGGCCCGGGAGCCGAGGGAGCGCCTCTCAGAGCACGCAGCAGCCCCACACGTGCTGGTGGCCGACGGGACCGTCTGTGTCCCCCGTGTTTACGTAAAACGGGTGCGGACAGGGGAGGGAGACAGACCCGCAGCAGCGAGGGGCAAAGTTTCAAGAGATGTTGAAGAATCTGTCACTCAAGAGACACCGAGACAGTAAGGGGGGGCTTATCAAAATCAAGAGATGAGTGTATTCACTATTCAGGTGGATCAAGAGAAGATTGGAAGAAGCTGGAGCTTCTTACCGTTGGCCTTGACTGAGGCACAGAGGCCTTGGCCAGGCCCGTGGATACTCTTCGAAGCACCTCTAAGTCCCTTTTGGAAAGCGGTTGGCGAAAGCAAACAAAGGAATATTCTTAGGCGTTATGCTCGGTTGGATTGGGGGCGGGTGAGGGAGAAGGGCGGGCTCTGTTCTTCAGGGACTCCGGGTGCCAGGCGCCCGACCACACCAGGGAGCCAACTGCCCGACTCGGGGCGCCCCGACGCACGTGCGTGGGGCCCCACTCGCTCTCCGGGTCCGTCTCCTCGTGTGTACAGTGGAAAGAAACAACGGTAACACCTTCTAAAAGTGGTTGCCGTGTGAAATAGAAGACACAGCCTCGGTGCCTGACGCGGCTCTGGATTTCACCACCGGCACCGCCATGTTCATTTCCACTGTTGGATCCACTTCTATCTTTTGACGGGATGGATAGTCTCCCCCAACGAAGTAATTATCTCCTCGCTCATTTACAGAGACGTTTCTGGTGATCAGAAAAGAGATGTCTAGGATGCTCAGGTTAGGACTCTCTCCGTGTCCGAGGGCCCAGCGTCAGCACGAGTTTCCCTCGCAGTAACAGACGTGCGATGACCCCCAGACCCAGCCCGGGGCCGGGCCCAGCGGAAGCAGGAAGAGAAGCTAACGAGAAACAGCCTATTGGTCTTTCAGATACAAAACAAACCCCACACTTGACAAACAGAAAAGGAATATGGATTAGCTGACAGGCATACTTCATTGTATGTTGTCTTGATTACTTTCTAGAAAAATCTTCAGATGTTTTATGGGATTTTAATTATAGGGACTCATTCCAAAGTCTTCAAATATTATTTTCTCGTTCCCTGCCACATATCTTTATAGACTCTTTCTCTCCCACACATCTTCATGGACAATCCAAGCTCTTCTTGGTATATTTCTGTTCCCTAAGTCTTCAAAGCCAGGGTTTTTTCTTATTTTTTTCCTGGCTCGTACCCTTCAGCATGCTGAGCTTTTGATGTCAGGTATCAATTTTTAACTTTTAATTTTGTCTCCAGAAAGTAATGTAAAGAGAAATATAAAGGTTAAAATAATACTCCTCATAAGCGTAGAGCTGCAAATTTCATGGCTAAAAATGGAAAATTAATAGTACCTTTTCCTTTTAACTCTTAATGCGGTAACCGGTTCTTGATTTCAGCATCTCAGTGAGATCCTTTTACAGAAGGAGTTTACTGTGGTTTTATGGGCTCCGCATGCAGGACAGGAGCCCTCCTTAACTGGGACATAATAGAGCTAAGTGGAAAATTGCCACGTTTAACGCAGCGCTTTCAGATGGACTCTAACATCGTGGGTTTTTATCCGTCAACGATTTCAAATTATCTGTGGGACCGTCCGGCGCCACCTGGGACAGAAGAGAAGTAGATAAGAGAATTTCTCAGGGTGCATTTTTTGGAGATATTGTGTCAAAGACCCTCGGATGCGAGGGGGAAGGAGTCGGGGGGGTCTTGCTGCTCTCGCCTCACAGCCTCCCTGTGTCCCTGGAGGAGCACGAATCCCACTGCAGACCCAGGCCCAGGGCCGGACAGGCCAGCGAGGAGGGTGCGGGGGAGAGAGGGTGGGCACAGAGACCAGCCCCCCGGCTCTCTGGGCCCCAACAGCACAGACCCCTCATAAGTGGGGCAAGTGTGTGTGTGGGTGTGAATCACGGGGAAAGGCCCAGAGTCAGGGTTAGGGCAGAGGAGACAGAAAACACAAGAGAAGTCAGGAAAGGCACACCGGGGGCTGCAAAAGCCTGCGGGGAAGGTTCCCGGGTGTGCAGAAATCGCAAGGCCCGCCGCCGCGGGGCCCCAGCAGACACCCAGGTCACCCTGGGAGCCCCGCTCAGTGGGGACAGCCACCTTCCGCCACTGGGGAAGAGGGCAGCAGCGGCCAGCGAGTTAAAGGGGGAGAACCAGGGTCTCGGCTCCAATCTGCTGGACGTGGGTAATGAGCGTCCTGAGCGGCACTAAACGTGGATGTGAACTCCAGGGTAGCTCTTGAGGCAGGACAGAGAGGGCTCCCACTTCCCCAACAGGAATCTCGAGGCCCAGAGGGTCCAGAAATGGCCCGAGCCACAGAGTGAATGGAGCCTGGGCGAGGATCCAGCCGCCTCCGTCGGACTCCGGGGTTCTTGCTCTGTCTTCACCTCCACACTTTTACCTGGATGCGGACTGGACGCTCTTCCGGATTAACGGATGAAGATGTGAGCAGAGCGTCCTGAGTGAGCTGTTAACACTGTGTACTTCATTAACCCAGGTCGCCATCACCGCTGGGGGCCAGAGAGGAAGCACAAACAGCGTCCTGATGCAAATATCACCTGCCAGCTTTGACGGGCGCTCCGAAACGGTTCTCGGGGTGCCTGGAGGTGGGGGGAGACGCCCAAGGAAACCAGCAGAAGCGTTCTGGGTGAGCCTTGCTCTCAGCAACACCGCTTTGGGAAGGGGCGCCTGCAGGGTTAACGCAGAACACACGCCCCCAGCACAGCACCTGCGTGATTGCCAACGTCCGCGTTTGATGCCTGTCTTCGGTGCAGACGGCAGGTGGTGCTGGGGAGCACTACCTCTGCCCCTAACCAGAGAAGGGATGTCTGCCCAGTTTCCGGCACGGGATGCCTGTCCCTGTGCACACTAATTTAATGGGGGAAATAAGGACAGAGGGGACACTGAGCGGGGGAGGAGGGGTCTGCTTGATGTTTAATAGATGTTTAACAATCCAGAAACCCGGCAACCGACAGTGGATTAGAGGGCTCACCCTTTTGAGTCAGAAAGCCTGGGTTTGAGCCGTTCACTAGGCAAGAAATCCCAAGTTGAACATCTTCACCCCTCGGTTTGGTTTCCTACATCTGGATGTGCAGCCCAGCCCTCCCGGGCCCATCACTCAGCGCTAAGACCCTGAGAAACAAGACCCCCGAGGCTCAGCAGGCAGAACCAATAGGAGTGCGGGAGGACGGGGGCGTGTCTTAGAGGGGAGCTCCCAATAGGAATACTGGAGGATGGGGGCGTGTCTTAGAGGGGACTGTCCAATGGGCATGCAGGAGGATGTGGGTGTGTCTTAGAGGTAGTGTCCAATGGGCATGCCAGAGGATGTGGGTGTGTCTTAGAGGAGGAGCTTCAAGGAAGCCCCTGGCCCACCTGCAAATCCTTACCCTGTCCGTCCCCTCGGAGTTGGGGACAGTGCACCCTGGAGTTCACATCCATGGTCTAGGTCTAGGACGCTGCTATCCTTTTAGCTACTCAAACCAAAACGTGTGGGGGTCTCCACTGCCTCCCTGCTGGGCTCTTCAATCGGCCCCCAGGCCTGGGGTCCCTCCTGCCAACCAGTGCCAGGCTGCAGCCAGACTGTGCGCACAGCTTCCTGACTCCATGTTCAGTGACATCACCCAGGCGGCTTGGAATCAGCCAGCGGCGGAGACGTTTACACCATAGAATCAGCAGACTTGAACACTCAGGGTGTTTATTTTTAAGATTGCTGGCTTACAAATACACCACTTCTATCTACCCCCCAAATTAGTTTGCCTCTCCCCATCCCATCCCCACCATGACCACCTGACTTCAGGTTATCACCTCACCCTTGGAAAATGGCCTTCTCCCATTCCCGCTCCTTCCACACACTCTCTTTACTGCGAATAAGGAATTTTAAACCTAAATTGGGCTGTCATATCCAATCCTTGCTTAACTTCCTATTAAACGTAGGAGGAAAGTCTAAGCTCCTCCCTGTGCCCCAGGAGCTGAGGGGTCCAGTGCTGTTTCTCTCTCCCCAGCCCCCTGTGGTACCTTTGCTTGCACCACGCTGGCCTCCATTCTGTGCCGGACTGTGCTGACTACCCCTTACCTCGGGGCCTTTGCACGTGTCTTATCTCTGCCTAGAACATTCTCACCAGCACTTTGCCTGAAGGGCTTAAAGGTTCCATCTTCACAAGGTACTTCCTCGGCCAGCTTTCCAGTGATGGCCACACCATCCAACGCCAAGTTCCTCTATTACTGTTGATTTGGGTTCTTTGTAGCACTTGCACCAATCATAACGCTTAATTTGGCCATTTATTTGCCTATAGTCTGGAAACTCCCTCAAAACTATAAGCCGTCAAAGGAGAGGAACTATGTCTATTTTCTCGATGAGGCATCACTATAGCCTGTTACCTAATAAACACCCCAAAATACGTTATTGGATGGATGGATGGATGGATGGATGGATGGGTGGATGGATAGACGGATGGATGGATAGACGGATGGATGGATGGACGGATGTACGGATGAACATGTCCTCAGAGCAGATGAGAGACCAGGGGATCTGAACCTGGAGGCCAAGGCGAGGCTTTAAGAAGGCTAGAGCCCCTCTGAGGTCATGAAAAATCTTGTGTATCTGCGGATTTTCTTTCTCAGATCCTTCCTGCTGTGCTCCAGAAACAGCGTCCTGTATTGAAAATCATGGAGGAGAGAGCTTTCTCTGCACAGAGATCATCTTAGAGTCGGTCTCCGCCTCACACTTAGCTGCTCACTGGACCTGGGCACAGTCGCGCGCACAGAAAGTCAACAACTCTCCAACCAAGTGTGCTCAGCCGTGAGTTCGTTAGCTGTCCCCTGGCACCTGTGGCTGTGCAGACAGCGGGGATGCAGGAGAAATTTCTGCTAGCACAGGCCAAGGCAGGCTGTGCCCTTGAAAGCCGTCACACAGCGGCCTCCCTGTGCGCTCGGCAGAGCCCGGAGCTGGGGTGGGGGCGGGGGGATCAGACGCCGTCACTGCGCCGCCTCTACGGGATGCGGCCTGGGGGTCCCAGTGTCTCAGAAGGAATCAGGAGTCTGGGGCCTGGCACTGCGTAGAGACAGCAGTGGCTGGAGGTCTCACCACGGACTGCGCTGCCTCGTAGATCAATGCTTCAGGCCCATATTGATCTCAATAGGTTTCCTCGCTGACAACCAGCAGCTTCAGAGGAAGGGGTAAACATTCCCCGAATCAAAGAGACAATAAGGAAATCTGAGCAAAGGCACACTAGAAAAAAACAGAAGAAAGATTTTCTCTAAAATCATAAAATGTTTATAACAATAGCAGATAATGGAGTAGCATTATCTTCAGAATGCAAAGGTACCAATTAAATCTCTGTCGGGCAAAATGTCCCTACTGCCAGCCATGCATGCCCAGCCTCAGAACACAGCTCCTCTATTGTTTTGATCTCCTACCTCTGTGATTATGGAAACTGCAAGGACTTGGCTGGGGGTGGCAGAGAGCTCATCTATTAGAAACCTTAAAAAAGAAAAGAAAAAGAAAGAAAACATGAGAACAGGACTCAGGAGGGATTGATTATAATGTAGATGTGGGCAGAGGAAACGTAGATGTGAGTAGAGGAAAAGAGAATGTATTTGGTCAGACTGACGGAGCGCTGGATCTGAGCTCCCTGAGGTCAGTATGATTCCCTACGGATACAGAAAATTCTAGAACTTTCCCCTTTGACACATGGCGGGTCAGTTTTCCCCAGCAGGAAACAGATTTTTGCAATAAAGCATTTGATTTTAATTTATCCTTGTGTAAATTGGATACTCTGAGTCTAGACCCTCATATGTTTTAATACCTGATGGGTGGGAGTGGGAACATGCTGCTATTTTAAATCTCTCGGCAATTTCCTGAACCATCTTTGGGAGGGAAGACTGCTCTTTAATTTCTGAAAAACAAAACAAAACAAAGCATTTCAGTGAGCCCTTTGATTTCACAAGGAGAAGCTAAAGCCCAGTTTGGGAATGGAGGGTTCTGGATAAGGAGATGTGAAATAGCCCTGCAGGATAAGGGCTGTGCATGGCCATCACCTGTGAGCTGGGGGTGGGACGTGGCAGGTGAGTCTAGGGGTGCGCGTGTGGGGCCGGTTCCTTCCGCTGGCTCCAAAAATACTGCTGCTGATGGCAGCCGAGAGGTGGGTCCCCGGACTGGTGCACGGGCTGCGGAAACATGGTGTGAGCCTGAGGGTTAAAGAGAAGCACATCTAGTAAGTAAGGCCCCCGGCTGTGATGGACTTGGCTTCAGATCACAGCCTTCGTTCAACTTCGGTCCCTCCAAGCTTTCAATGAAGTTTTGATAAACATTAAAGGAGCCTGATTTAATCCCACTTTAAGGAATCAGGGGAGGACCTTAATCTTTCTGGAGAAGGTAACTGCAAAATGCTGATGATGGGTGGAGGGCAGACCATCGGTCCGTCTGAGAAGAACAAGTGCAGTAGACATCCGTGGATATAATCCTCACTGGCTCTCTTCTGTCTTCATTCTCTGCATGAGAACTTGTCTTTCTAGCCTGAACCCCTTCGCACACCAGACTTAACCAATCAGAATGTTGTATCCTCCTGGCTCAATCCTGGCCAATGGGAAGCTTCCCTGGGACTTTCACTGGAACCATCAGATGCTGGGTGAGAAGGTTGCTGGGGAGGTGCTGTAAGTGCAGAGGGCCGGCAGCTGGCTTTGGTCCCTGGGAGGCAGAGCCCGGCTGAGGAGGAGGATGCTGAGTTATTTATTCCTTGGTTTCCTCTCTGCTCCACTGTTGCAAGTTGGCTTCATCTTCTTCTGAAGCCCTCGCTTCTGCTGTGGCTCCCTACAGCTCTCTTGCCTGGAGTCCTGTAACTGCCCTGCCCCCCATTCCTTCAGATCCCGGGATGGAAATGGTTCTCTCACTCTCACTGGCCGAGGGCTTCCTCAGTGTGCTGCTATCTGGACAATATCTCTGCTGATTCTTCTGCTTTGCCGGTTTGTGGTCTGTTTCCTTCCTGAACCCTGATCTAGTAAAGACTGGGCTTCTGTGGGTCAAACAAGACACAGGCTCTTCGACCGTTGGCTGGACAATAATGGGAGTTGTGTGACTTAAAGAATGGAGCAGTTAGGAGCGATTTGTGTTAAATTCAGGATAAACCCAAGTTATCCAGCCAAATCTTTGCTCACAGAGCCTCCTGAATCCTGAGAAGTAACCACATCTATCTGGAGTTGCCTCTAAACTTTCCTTAGCAGCTTATCTAGGGCTCGCCAGTGCTGACTCTTAAAAACCAGGGCTGGAGGAATGACATCAGCAAGATGGTAGAACAGGAGGTCCCCTGTTCATATCCCCCCCCAACAACGATAACCTGGCATCTATCAGCAGACAAAAGTGCTTTTGTGGGAGCCTGGGAATGCAGTCAGGAAATTCTGGAGCCCTGTGAAGTCCAAGAGCTGCTTTGAGAATTCAGGCCCACACCTAGGTGGCTGATGCACTGACCACAGTCTCAACTACACGCCCAGGAACAGGTCCATGCCCCACAGACTCAGCAATAGCACCATCTGTCATCTCTCCTGTCGCCAGCCTTGCATGGAAAGGGCCCTGGGAGAAGTCACACCCATCTCTGCATTGGCTAATAGGCCCAGAGACCTCAGTCCCAGCTGCATACCTGGAAATGACCTGCCCTTCTCAGCCATACTCCAAGATCAAGTGGGGACAATGCCTGGAATACAAGGATGGCTCGATGTATGTGAACTGACAAAGGTGTTACACTATGTTACAGAATAAAGGCTAAAAGCCATGTGCGCATCTCAATAGACACAGATTAAACACTTGACAAGATTCCACATCCTTTCATGATAAAAACTCTCAACAAATTAGATCTGGAGGGAATGTACCTCAACAAAATAAAAGCCATATATAACAAACCCACATCTAACATCATACAATGGTGAAAGTTAAAAGCTTTTTCACTAAGATCAGGAAGAAGACAAAGGTGCTTACTCTCACCACTTCCATTAAACATAGAACTGAAATCCTAGCCAGAGCAATTAGTCAAGAAAAAGAAATAAAACATATATAAGTCAGAAGTTAGTCTTTCTCTGCAGATAACATCATCTTACCTATAGGAAACCCTGAAGACTCTATCAAAATTCTCTTCAAACTAAATTCAGTAAAGTTGAAGGCTACGAAATTGACATACAAAAAACAATTACATTTTTATACACTAACAACAACCTTTCTGAAAAGAAAGAAAATAACCCCATTTAAAATGAGATCAAACACAATAAAGTACTTAGCAATAAATTTAACCAAAGAGGTGAAAGATCTGTGCACTGAAAGCTATAAGATATTGATGAAAGAAATTGGAGAAAATGTGAAGAAATGAGAAGATAGCCCATGTTCATGGATTAGAAGAATACTGTTAGTGTCCATTCTACTTAAAGCAATGTGCAGATTCAGTGATATCCCTATCAAAATTCCAGTGACATTTTTCACAGAAATAGAAAAAACAATCCTAAATTCATATGGAATCACAAAGACTTGGAAAGCCAAAGCCATTTTGAGAAAGAAGAAAAAAAAAATGGAGGCATCACACTTCCTGATTTCAAACTGTGTTACAAAGCTTTAATAATCAAACAGTATTGTGCTGGCAAAATGAAAACAGAACAAACTCAGACACACAGACCAACTGAACAGAACTGAGAGCCCGCGGGCGCCTGGGCGCCTCAGTCAGTTGAGCATCTGACTCTTGGTTTCGGCTCTGGTCAGGATCTCGTGGTTTTGTGAGTCTGAGCCCTGCATTGGGCTCTGTGCTGACAGTGCTGTGCCCAGTTCTCTCTCTCTCTCTCTCTCTCTCTCTCTCTCTCCCTCTCCCTCTACCCCCCCTCTCCCCCCCCTGCCCCTCTTCCACTCATGCTGCCTGTCTCAAAATAAATAAATAAACTTAAGAAAAAGAATTAAGAGCCCATGAATAGACCCATGCATATACCATCAACTAATAATATGTGAAAAGGGAGCAAAGAATGCTCAATGGAGAAAGATGGTCTCTTCAACAAGTGGTGATGAGGGAACCGGATATTTTCACTCAAGAGAGTGAAGTTAGACCCCTGTCTTACACCACTCACAAAAAGTAGCTGGAAGTAGACTACAAAGATTTCAGTGTAAGATCTGAAACCATAAACTCTTAGAAGAAAACACAGGAAAGAAAGCTCCTTGATGTTGGTCTTGGCAAGGATGATTTGGGTGTGACAGCAAAAGCATAAGCAATGAAAACAAAACAAAACAAAAAAAGTGGAACCACATCAAACTAAAAAGCTTCTGCCCAGCAAAGGAAATGATCAGCAGAATGAAAAGGCAAGCTACAGAATGGGAGAAAATATTTGCAAACCACATCCCAAATAAGGGGTTAATATCCAAAATATTTAAGAAACTCATACAGCCCAATAGCAAAATCACCATCATCCTCGTCATCAACATCCACTTAAAAACTGGGCAAAGGATAGGAATAGATATTTTTCCAAAAAAGACCTACAAATGACCAACAGATGCATTAAAAAGGTGGCCAATACCACTAAACATCAGGGAAACGCACATTGTGGAAAACCACAAGGAAATATCACCTCACGCCTAGGAGACTGACCAACATTGAAATTACAAGAGATAGTAAGTGTTGGCAAAGGTGTGGAGACGTGGGGATGAACCCTTGTGCACTATTGGCGTAGCCATTATGGAAAACATGAAACATGGACTTTCCTCAAAAAGTTAAAAATAGTATTTCCACATGATCCAGAAATTCCATTTCTGGGTGTATATGCAAAGGAAACAGAATCACGCTCTGGAAGAGAGATCTGCACCTCACCATCACTGTAGCCCTCTTCACAATGGTCAAGACATGGAACCAATTAAGTGTCTATCAGTGCATGAGTAGATGAAAAAATATGCTCCACAGACACACACATATTCTGTGTGTGTGTGTGTGTGTCTGTGTTTCTCTCTCTCATGCATTACACACACGCACACACACAGTGGAATATTACTCAGCCACGAAAAGGAAGGAAACCTTGCATTTACAACAACGTAGATGAACCTGGAGGGCACCATCTAAGTAAAATAAGTCACACAGAGAAAAGCAGATGCTCTGTGATCTCACTTATATGTGGAGTCTGAGAAATCCAAACTCCTAGAAACAAAGTAGGCTGGCAGTTGCCCGGAGCCAGGGGGTGGTTAAATGGGGAGGTGCTGGTCAAAGGGTATAAATTTCCAGGTGTAAGATGGATGAGTTCTGGGGAACTAACGTACAGCACGGTAACTATGGTTACCATACTACATTGCACGCTTAGAAGTTGCTAAGGGAATGAATCTTAAATGTTCTCACCATAACGAACAAGGGAAGTTTGTAAAGTGACGGGCGTGTTTACTAACTTTATTGTGGTTCTCACCCCACAGTGTGTCGGTTGTCCTGGACACCTTAATTCTACACCATTTTATAGGTCCGTTATATCTCAACAAATGTGAGGGCAAAAAGGAAAACAAAACAAACCAGACCTTCCTCCTGAGCTCCCATTTATTAGCGAGCAGGATCTGATGGGCAGGAAAGCTCTTCCTCTCTCAAAGTTGGAACCACAGCAAACACGCGCAGACTCATCTCCTGCACGAGCACTGCCTCAGCTCATACCCCTCACTCCCATCTTACAGATGAGCAAACTGAGAGACCGAACCACTGTGCGTGCTGATGCAGGGGTGCCGCACAGAGGCAGGACGGGCTGAGCCTGGCGCTCCCACGCAGGCCAGTGGTCTCCCCTACCTGCGTCACGTCCCCGTTTTTCTGCAAGAAACCAGCTGGGGTAGGATGCTGGCAGGCTGCTGAAACCCCATTCCTAACGTCTCTCCAACACCTTCATTTAACTAGATTTGGGACCTGGAACAGTGTGCAAACTGGGTTCAACACCTGAATATTTTAAATTAATTGATGGAGGTGAAAGTCACATAATGTACAATTAATCGTTGCAACAAGGAGCAATTCAGTGGCATTTAGTACATTCATAATGTTGTGCAATCAGCACTCTATCCAGTTCCAAATATGTCTGTCACTCCAGAGGAAAACCTGTACTGTTTAGGCAGCATCTCTCCATTCCACTGCTGGTCTTTGTCAATAAAGTTTTATTGGCACCCGCTTAGGTGTCATCTACGACCATTCCTGGGCTACAACAGCAGAGATGAGAAGACACAAGAGACCTAACGGCCCGCCACGCTGGAAATATCACTGTCCGGTCCTTGACAGGAAAGGTGTGACCGCTCGGGGCAGTGACATAGAGCACCAGCTTTGGTGTGGGTGGGCGTCCCCACTCGTCGCTTTGACTTGGGTGGTTCTTTCGGGCTCTGTGCTCCCCCCGCTCCCCCCGTGCTCCTGCACAAACCAAGCAGCCAGTCTAGGCTCTTCGCTCTGCACGGAAAGCACTTAGCGCCGAGCCGGGCACAAGGCAGGCAATCGATGGTGGTCGTACTATTATCTTGACATCCGTGCCCTTATTGGATCTTCCAAATTACCCCGGGAGGCCGGAAAGGAGATGCCCACGTCTGCACTGCACCGACGGGGAACAAGGGCTTGAAACAGATCGGAACTCGTTCAGGTTACGAACCAGCGACAGCCGCAGCCACAGCACGGGCCCTGGGCTCCTTCTCCCGCCGCCCATGCCCACCGGTCACCAGGGGCAAGGGCAGGAGGCAGAGAGAAAGAGCATCGAGCCCAAAGCCCCAACCCCAACCCCGCCGTGTCCCCGCCGTGCCCCCGCCGTGCCCGGCTCCGGGAACGGAGTGAGCCCGCCGGGGCATCTCAAGAGTGCGCTGTGCACCCGAGAGCGGCTTCACCTCATTTCCCGAGTTCCACGGATTCTGCTGCCGGGGCGCCCACCTGGCTGGACCCTGGCTGCCTCCGTGTGGAGGAGATGAAAGAAAGCAAAGTGTTTCTGTTTCATCAGTGCCCTGGTCTCTGGAGCCCTTTCTTCCTCTGGTCACATTTGCAAATTAAAATTAAACCCCACCAGGAAGGGCTCCTGTCCCCGGCTTCCTGCTGAGCTGGCTCTCATCTCTTTGAGGGCTTCAAAGCTGCTGTTAAGCAAATTCTTTAAATCCTCTTCCAGCGCCTTGATGTGTTCAAGGGGCAACTGCTCTGGGCTCCAGGGTGAATCCAGCACTTTGTAAAGTTGGGGGGCGGGGAGGGGGGGCCGGTTGGGCTGATCCTGCCTAAAGCCACTTCACAGGCAGTTCGCACAGCCCCGCAGCAGGGACCCACTTCCTCACCGGCCACAGAGGGGCCGCCGCCTGGCCGGCTGGTGTGGGGCGACATTTGCTGTCCTGCTACCTGAGCTATGGCTCCCGGTGTCGCTGGGGAATCGGCCCTGAGAGGTGAGCAAACCGGCGAAACTCAGCCCTGCCGCGACCCCCTCCTGGGGGTTCTGCACGAAGGCAGGCGGGACGGTCATACTTCTAAAGGTTTGCCTGAAACCACGGCGCTGGTCTGATTTAAACTCTGCGAGCCTCTTACTTAGCAAGTGATTTCTCATCCCCCGAACACGCGTCGCCTCCTGGTCTGGGGAGCCTCGCGGGTACGCGGCCAGCTCGCTCTTGGGGCTGATGTAGGCGCTTTCGTCCTGCCAGTTATACAGACCGTGTTTTTGACTCTGACTAAGAGAAGCACGTGGACTCCAGGTTACTCTCAATCTCCCTCCAAAGACCCGGCAGAGGCTTGGCTGACATGATTTGTCCCTCTCCAGGGCCACGCAGGCCCCGAGTCACAAACCACCACTTGTCCCTCACGTGCACAGGGGGGACAAAGCCCTGGGGCTGTGTGACGGCTTGGGTTGGGGCCGGCGGCACCGACAGGCCAGCCGAGCCACTCCGGGCCTGCGGACGGAGCTCAGCACGCAGGCGGCAGCGCCTTCTCTTCCCTTGGGCTGCTCACAGGTCACCGCCTATGGGACAGCTGAGAAAAATGGACGTTCACTGTCTCACCGCCCTGGGGCCCGAAGTCCAGGATCCAGGCATGAGTGTGGCTGATTCCCTCCGGAGGCCCCGCCAGGGAGCCTGTCCCTGCCTTTCTCGCAGCTGCTGGTGGCTGCCGCACTCCTCGGGACCCCCAGCTGGTGGAAGCGGGACTCTGGCCTTGGCCTCCATCTTCACACGGCCGTCTTCCCTCTCTGTGTCTGAGTCTCACATCCCCCCTCCCTTCTTTGACGAGGACCCCAGTCATTGGATTTGGGGCCCACCCGACATCCAGGATGTTCTCATCCTATATCCTTAACTTCATGACCTCTGTGAGACCCCATTTCCAGTGAAGTCAGGTTCACAGGCACAGGGTTAGGACCTGGACATATCACTTCGGGAGACAATATTCAACCCACGACGGAAGCCAAAGGGTATGTTAGCCCCAGTGCCTGTGTCCAAAAGCTCACTTCCTGTCCTCAGAAGAGGGACAGTGAGCAGGACAGAAAAGCAAAGAACCGGGCCGGGACGGGGACCCACGGAGTCCTCCTGGCCCGGCAGCTTTCCCGCTGTGTGGCCTCTGGCTGAGGGTCAGGGGCTCGGTTTGCAGGGCTCATGTGAGAAGAGACAGAGGTCGGACAGGCCAGGGGAGGGCGGCGGCTGGCGGAGCCCATGTTCGGTGACGGCTGGCTTTCCCGACGACGGGAGGCGGACGGAAAGGACAATGAGGTCACCGCTAAACCGCTCTGTTGCTAAGCGGTGAGGCCTTCGATTCTGTCTCTGACCCGACTTAGCTGTTTGTTCATGAGCACTTGGGAATTAGACCCCGACCCACTGCAGGCTCATCGGGAGAAGGGGTTCCACACTTCCTGTTCGTTCCAAGGGGGCGGGAGGTGCCCACAGCCAGTGGCGAGTGGAGAGGGGACAGGTTAGCTCCGCGGGGGCGGGCAAGGCTGGAAGGGCGGCCACGCAGGTGGGGGCTTCTTCACGCAGAAGTTAGCTCCCCGCCCGGAGGGCCGCTCTCAGAAGCTCCTGGGGTCCAGGGGCCGGGTTCAAAGGACGTGAGAACGGACATTCAGAATGCATGAGCACTGCCAGATGAAATCCAAGGCACCCAGTTAACTCCAAGTTTCAGAAAAACAACTATATTTTTTATAGTGTATAAAGTATCTCTTAAATGTTGCATGGATGTAAATATATCTAAAAAGTCACTGTTTATCTGAAATTCTAACTTAACTAGACATTCTGTGCTTTTACTTGCGAAACCTGGCAGCCGAGGAAGGGAGGTCGGCTGGACACATGTCCATCCCCGCTGGGGGTTGGCCACACTGGGGTCCTAAGAGAACGTGGCAGAGGCTTTGCCAAGGCTGGTGACGCCCCCCTCTCATCCTGCAGGCTCCTCTTGATCCACATCACTTCCTCATCAAGAGACGGACAGGACACCTCTCCTGGGAGGCAGGGACTTGTCACCTGCTTATAGCCAGCGCCAGGAAAGTCACGGTGTGACACCTGGGGCCCTGAGCGGCCGTGTGTGAAACCCAAATGTCCTTAGGCAGCCATGCTATCAGGAAGCCTCGGCCCACGGAGAGGCCACGTGCAGGTGATCCAACTGAGATCCAGGAAAGTTCCAGCACCAACGGTCATCCACACAAGGAAAGAGGGCTTTGGGTGAGGCCAGTCCCCTGCCACCAAGCCAACCTCAGGAATGAAATTTACACCACACACAAAAACAAACTCAAAATGGATGACAGACCTAACTGGGAGACTTGAAACTACAGAAATCGCAGGAGAGGACACAGGCAGTAACCTCCTCTACATAGACCTTAGCAACGTCGTCCTAGACACGTCACCAAGGCAAGGGAAACAAAAGCAAAAACGAACCATTGGGACCTCATCAAACTAAAAAGCTTCTGCACAGTAAAGGAAACAGTCAACAAAACAAAAAAGCAACCAACAGAATGAAAGAAGGTATTTGCAAATGAGATACTGATAAAAGGTTAGTATCCAAAATGCATTTCTATATTTATACAGCCCAACACCCAAAAACCAAACAATACAATTAAAAAACGGGCAGAAGACATGAACGCATATTTCTCCAAAGAGGACATCCAGATGCCAACAGACACATGAAAAGATGCTCATTATTACTCATCATCAGGGAAACGCAAATCAAAACCACACTGAGGTGTCACATCACCCCTGTCAGGCTGGATAAACTCAACAACAAAAGAAGCAACAGGTTCTGGTGAGGATGTGGAGAAAGAGGAACCCTTGGGCATTACTGGTGGGAAGGCAACCTGGTGCAGCCACCCTAGGAAACCATACGAAGTTCCTCAAAAAGTTGAAAACAGAACTACCCGGTGACCCAGCAACCACTGCAAGGTATTTAGTCAAAGGATACAAAGGCACTAAGTCAAAGGGATCCACGTACGTCCGCGTTTACAGCAGCAGCATCGACAAGAGCCAAATTATAGAAACAGCTCAAGGGTCCCCTGACGGATGAACGGATAAGGAAGCCGTGAGACATAGGTGCACACCGGAACACTCCTCAGCCTCAGAAAAGAATGAAATCTTGCCATTTGCAACAACATGGATGGAGCTAGAGAGTATTATGCTAAGTGAAGTAAGTCATCAGAGAAAAACTAATAATATCATGTGATTTCACTCATGTGTGGAATTTAAGAAACAAAACAAACAAGGGGCGCCTGGGGGCTCAGTCGGTTGAGCGTCTGACTTCGGCTCAGGTCGTGATCTCACGGTTTATGAGTTCAAGCCCCGCGTCGGGCTCTGTGCTGGCAGCTCAGAGCCTGGAGCCTGCTTCCGATTCTGTGTCTCCCTCTCTCTGCCCCTCCCCGGCCAGTGCTCTCTCTCTCTCTCTGTCTCTCTCTCTGTCTCTCTCTCTGTCTCTCTGAAAAATAAACATTAAAATTTTTTTTAAAAAAGAAACAAAACAAACAAGAAGCGAAGAAAAAAAAAGACAAACAAAAGAGACAAACCCCAGACTCTTAGCCACAGGGCACATACTGATGGTCACCAGAGGGGAGGAGGTGGGAGGGAGGGTGGGGGAGAGGCGGGGCACCTGTCACCCATCCCGACGAGCACCAGGGGACCGGGACGAACGGAGGTGCTGAGTCACCATACTGCACAACTGAAGCTAAGTCAGCACTGTTTGTGAACACGCTGGAATTAAAATAAAACCTTTTCTAAAAGGTCGTTAAGCTGATTCTGAGATGGGGAGAGTATCTGGGTGGCTCCATGCAATCACACGGAAAAGGAGTCGAAGCCAAAAAGTAAGGACTCCAGAGATGGGAGGGACCCTGCCCGGCGCCGTGGCCTTGAGGAAGGAGGAGGAGGCCACGGGCTGAGGAGTGCAGGCGCCCCTGGGATTGATCCTTGGGCCTCCGGAAGGAACCAGCCCTGCCCACACCTGGCATTAGCCCATCGGGGCCCCTGCCAGGCTTCTCTCTACAACAGTGAGACGCTAACTTCGTGTTCAAAGCCCCTGGGTTTGTGGGGAGCTGTGACAGCAGCCATGGGAAATAAATAATGCTTCGAAGCCTCAGAATTTCTGACCAACCATGAAACATCTGACTATAGTGATGCCCGTACGAGATGGCCCTTCCCACCCCTCGTCCCCTGAGGCCCGGCCTCCCCTGCCTCCCCCGCAGCCAGCACCCCCCCACCCCTGGCCTGTAGACCTTTCCGGCCCAGTCTGTCCAGAAGACGCCGAGGCCTGTCTGCCCCCACACTCACGCTCCGCTCTGCCTCCCCGAAGGTTCCTGCCTCCGCGGACAAGGGCTCGGCCACCTGCCTCACTCAGCTGTGAGTCACCAGCACTTGCAGGCTACCTGCCTGGCTCCTCCTACGGCTCGCTCCTGCTCCTCCTCCCCTCCCAGAACTTTCCATGCCGACCACGCGAGTCTTCTGTACTTTCTCCCCAGGTTCCCAGAGCCCTGGCCCGCCTGCTTCCCTCACGTCTTCTCTGACAAGTTAGGGGCAAAACGCTCTGTCTCATGAAGAGAAACCGTCTGAATCCTGATGGTATTTTGAATGAGGCTTAGACACTGTCCTGTTGCAACTAGAACCCACTCGTAGAAAATTAACAGAGCCCCAAGAAGGTGCCAGAACAGCCTAGTTGAAGGGACATCAGAGACCCAAACTGTATTCAGCACGCCCACCAGCAAGGCACCTGCGAAAATCATTTATCCCAAAATGTGTAGGTTGAACGCATGTGGGTTACATCCTTCTGATTTCAAGTTTAAATGGGGGAGGAAAAGCTATTTCAGATGAATGGTCCATTTACTGTGAACTTGCTCTTAATTCAGTCTATAAAAATGTAAAGGGAGGAAATAATTTACAAATTCAGCTGCTTGCGCTCAGCAATAATTTACGGAAATGTACAAGATGAGGCGTCACAAGTGACTTGTTTCCCGATCTGCTTCCCATCCCCTCACGCCTTTTGAAAATAGACATTAAAGGTCAGCTTCAAAAAAAAAAAAAAAACTGTAAATATATCACCCAGACTGAATATCACCAAAGATTCCTGTAAGGACTTGTCTTATATTATTTAACATTTTAAGCACAGTTGCTGGGGTTAATTAGATTTCCGACCCTGAAAAATTTTAAGTGCCTGTGATGACTTACTTCCAACTGATAATTTTGTGTGAGAAACAGAAAAAGAATAACAAATAGACAGTGAATAAATACATTCTTCATATTCCTTCGTATGAGTACAGAGAATATATTTCTGAGATTTAATTAAATATCAAGATGTCCACAAGATCTATAATAAACCACTTTGCAAGACCTCTAAATGTCAAGGAAAAGCACATTTTACATGCAACGCCCCTCCCCCACCCCGGTAAATCTATGAAGATTCAGGACTTTTTTTAAAGCCCGCAGAGCCCACGAGTGCATATTTTATCTCAGAAGTCCTTTTTCAAAGACTTGGGAGTAGCTACTTGTTTGCACTATGACAGGGTGGAAAGTATGTTAATTTATCACACAGTGGTTTGTGCCATTAGCTCCAGAGCTACGCCAGGCGGCTTTAAAATAATGCGCCAGTCGCGGAGTCAAAGTTTAAAGTGGCGGAGCTTGTGGAGAGGGCGATAAACCGTCTCTTCGGCCCCGTTTCCACCTTCCCTGCGCAGACACGTGGGTCCCCAGAGACACTCAAGCTGCGGGGGAAGGCAGGTGGCACTTGGGGGACGAGATACATGTAAAACGGAACCAAAAACAAAGCCATCTGTCAGCCCTGGTGGCTTTATCGCCTTGGTAAGCGATGATGTCTCCGTGCCGCGGTCCCCACGTGTGGCCACGTCCCCCGGTGGCAGCAGGGGTGAGGGGCGGCAGGAACGGGACACGGCAGGTCACCGGACCACACGGGGCGGGAGCTTCAGCTTCTCGGTGATCTCCTACTCCCTCTGCCAACATGCCTTCCACACGTCTCAGACGCCCGAGGATGACCCCACATCGGGCCCAGAGCCTCTGGCAGGCCCCCGAGTCAGGGCAGAATTCTGGGACATGACCAGGTTTGCCCTGTTCTCCTCTTCAGGGCTCCCTCCTTCAGGGCAAGTGCTGCTGGTCTGAGGCCCCGGGCAGCGAGGTCGTGGCCCGGGACCAGGCGCGGCGCCTCCCCTGCTCGGTAACACTAGAGATGCACTGGCCTGAACCGGGAGCCGGCACACGTCCCGCCGAGGGCCCGGGAGTCAACGCTGAGCCTTCGCGGCCGCGTGGCTTCAGTCCAGCTGCTCGGCTCTGTCCCTGCGGTCTGGAACCAGCCACGGACAGTGTGCCCATGCGTGTGTGTGGCTGGGCCCCTGCGAACCTCGTCTCTAAGAGCAGACGAGGGGCCAGCTTTGTTCTGCGGGCTCCAGTTTGCTGACCTCTGGCCTCAAGTTGTCTCCGCAAAATAAACTCACTTTCCTTTCTTTTGTTAAAGTGAATTTCTTAGCAGAAAATGTGGAGCAAACAGCAGCTCAGGAACACTCTGCTGTCCCCCGGTGTGCCACTACATGTCCAACACCGGCTGTCCAGAGGTTTCAAAAGTCCCAACTGGTAGCAACTACAGATTCCCCGGGGACAAAGGTCCCCACGTGGCCAATCTCCAGCTCTGCACATGCATCACTGACCACAAATGTGTGAGGGTTCTCCCGACACGCACACCAATATATCTATAATTTACTTACCTTATTCGACCTTTACACTCAGCCCATTACTTACCCTACTTAAGAGACTTAGGAGGACTCGGCTCCTGTGGTTACGGAGGCTGAGGAGACCCAGAGTTGGCCACCTGCAAGCAGGGGCGACCCAGGAAAGTAGGTGGGGTCGTTCTGATCGGAGTCTGAAGGCCTGGGGACCAGGGAATCCAAAGGTGTAACTTCCAGCCTGAGCACTGGCTGATACCCCAGCTCGGTCAGGCGGAGAGAAAGTCCACCCTCCACCCATCTGTCCTACCCAGACCCCCAGGGACTGCGTAGTGCCCATCCACACAGAAGTGGCCACCTGCTGCGTTCAGCCTGAGGACCCACATGCTAATCTCTTTGGGAAACACCCTCCCAGACCCCCCGCCCCCGACGCCTGTTAGCGGGTCCCTGAGGCTCCGTCAGGTGGACACATAAATGCACCACGGTGGCCAAATCAGGAAGAGATGTGCACGGTCCGCTGTCTCAAGCCGAGTAAAAACCTTGAAGGCGCATCTACTGGATGGAACACGGCCCCCAGCACATCTGGTCCACCCGGAGCCTCAAACTTGAGCTCATCTAGAAAGAGGGTCTTTGCAGATGTAATCAGGTGAAGATTCGGTCGTAGTGATTTGAGGTCAGGCCTGATCCACAGCCCGGTGTCCTTACAAGAAGGGAAGAGTCTGGACTCCGAGGCGCACAGGAGAAAGACGTGAGGACAGAGAGGAGGAGGTGGTGATGGGAGCCACGGGGCCACAAGCCAAGGAGCTGCAAGGATTGCCAGCAGCCCCCGGAGGCCAGGAGGAGGCAAGGAAGGGTTCTTCCCAGGGGCCATGCATGAGAAGACGGCCCCGCTGACACCTTCAGTTCTGATTTCTGGCCTCCAGAATGGAGACAATCCACGTCTGCTTTCCTATGCCGCCCCGTGAGTGGTGACTGGACACTCACGGCGGGCCTCAGGGGTGCATGGATATGGCGGAAACACAGTGCCAGGTCGCACAGCCAGGTCATGATGGGCATTTGAGCTCAGACGTGCCCCTTACGAGACCCCGCATCCTTAGCTCATTGGCCACATGGTTTCGCAGAGACGAAGGCAAAGGGAGACGCTATAACCCAGCCTGGCAGGGGCACTGAGCCGGGCTCGGGAGTCCTCTGCCGGTCTGTCCGGGACATCAGGGCACGTCAAGTCCGATGGCACAGATGAGCCCGTCCTTGTGGTGCCCACAGACCTCTCCTCCAAAGTCAGGGTCACCCACAAATTTCCCACATCGAGCTTCCATCCCGAACGTCCCTGTCCCTGGTGCTGGACAGCAGCAGCCCCGAAGCTGAGCACGGCCACCGCCGACCCTGTGACACTGTGTCTGCACCTGGGGGAGCTGCTTGGACTTTATTTTATTTTAAAAATTCTCTGCAAATCTTGTTGTGTTTTTTTTTAAACAGAGATGGCTCTTTGTTCTTTCTCTCTTCCTCCCCCGTTTATTCCCGGAGGTTGGGCCCTGGAAGTTGTGTCTCTGTTTGGAAGGCGAGCGGAGGTTAATTAGCTTTCGTGACCTCAGAGCTCTCAGGGAAGATGTCAACTGATTCACTAATTGCTCTTCAAAGCTGGATACGGTTGGAGGGGCAAGGTCCGGAGGCAGGCCGCTCGGCCAGGTCGGCTGTGAACTCCACCCGGCAAGGCGGGGCGGGGGTCCTGCAGGAGGGCCTGCGGCTGAGCGGTGCTGGCGAAGACCCATCCCTGGCGTGGGTCCTGTCCCCTGGCGGCCCCCAGTCCTCCAGGCCGTCGTGGGTTCTGGGGCTGAGCCGCGCACCGCATCACAGACCCACCCTCAAACCCACATGGGTCACATCCGGGCTCCCGAGCATCTGAAAACCGCGGCGCCCACACTGGTGTCACTGGGCCGGGAAACCGGGGCGCAGACTGGCGATGTGCCCAGCCACCGCCTTCTGCGTTGCCACACCTGCAGACCGCTACGTGAGAACGAGCAGCGTCAGCGTCACCTGGGAGCTCGCTGGGAATGCAGGACCCCCAGCCGCACCCCAGGGCCGCCGGGCCGGAGTCTCCACGGTACGCACCCCACACGCTCCCCGTGGACGAAGTCTGAGTTGTCAGCTCAGGACCAAGCCCCTTCCTGGCCATCTGAAACCAGCACAGAGGAGATCAGCACCTGCCCCAGGCAATCTGTCAGCCGAGATGCAAGCCGGGGGCTGTCACGGGAAGCAAGGTTCCCATCAGATTAGTTTTCATAAATTGATATTTCTTGGCGATTCCCGTCAGCACGTCCTGAAATCACCGAGCAGGCGGAGGTGTCTTCCCCACCAGGCCTGGGAGTACGTCCTCCTTGCTCTGCTCGCTGTCTAGAATATGGTGCTTGCGGCGATCACAAACACTGTAGCGGTCCCCCGTGCGTCCTGTGTCGTCTCTCCGTTCTCGGCACAGAGCGCCTTCTCCCTCGATGCCTGCCGAGGGCCACACGACCGCCTGGCCACCACGTCCCCGTGGAGCACGCCTCTCTCTGGCCGGGAAAGCATCCTGAGCCCCCGCCCGTGTCCCGCAGAGAATCCTGCTCCCACACGGGTGTGTCGTCACCGGGGCCGTGGGAGCTGCCTTCTCTTCATAACACACCCCTCCGTGGCCACCCTGCCCATGTTGTCACAGAGTCAGCAGCAAGGGAGGCGATGGCCTGTTCCGGCTGAAGGGCCAGCGGGTCCACGTTTTCTCCACGTGGTGAGAAGTAACCCCTTGAACGTGGTGTTTGGAGCGGAGACGCTGTCAGAGTCTGGACTTTAAGAGTCACAAGAGGAAGGGGGTGTGATCAGGGCAGTCTGTCCGGGAGCAGGACAGTCCGAGGACGTGGGGGCTTCCGGGTGGGGGGCTGGGGTGGGCGGCAGGTGAAGAGGGCGGAGGCAGGCTGGCCCAGAGCCCCGCGCTTCCAGGAGCTCGGGCCGAGCCCCGGGAGTGTCCCCGCGCTCACACACTCTGCAACGCTTGCGGGGAGGGGAGGTGGGGGGGAGGCTTCAACTTCAGTCGGTTCAGACCCCGGTCTCCTTCCCCGACTGCCCCCCTTCACGTCTCCCTCGTGCTGGATGGCGCTGGCAGGCCTGGGACACGTGTGCTCAGGGCTCAGAGGCAGCGTTGCACGAATCCACTCCACGCAGAGCTCCATGATGCCGGCCGGCCCGGGGGTGGGGGTGGGTGGGGGGAGCAAGGCCAGGTCTCCCACGTCTGGGCTCATGGGGTCCAGGGCCAGACGCCGCTTCCTGACACCGACGCCCAGAACCATGAGTCCATCGCAGACGAAGAGAAACGAGGCTTGGAACGTGTGGAGCCTGGGGCCAGGGAGGGAAGTTCTGGCCACTGGAAAGTCACTGTGAGGACGGGACGGTTCTCACCAGCTGCCATCAGCGACGCGTCAGAGGGAGCGCTGTCTCCTCAGGGGGACTCACCACGCCCCGAGAGCGTCAGCACACTGGTTATTGTTCTCATGGGCTGAGACAGAACCCTTCAGGGCCCTTGCGTCCGTGGGGCGAAACTTGTCTGCTGTGACGGGGGGCATGTCCGTGAGTCCATCTGCATGTTGCCCGCAGTCCACTATCCATGATGATAGTAGGAAACCACTTTGGGGTTTTGGTTAGGCATCTGATTCTTGGTTTCAGCTCAGGTCATGATCTCACGGTTCGTGGGATCAAGCCCCCTGCTTGGGACTGTCTCTCCCTCTCTCTCTGCCCCACCCCTGCTCATGCTTGCTCACTCTCTCTCAAAACAAATAAACTTAAAAAAAAAAAAAGAAAGGAAAGAAACGCTTTTATGCAACCACACGACAAAGCGCATGGAATTGACTTTGATTCTCTCTGTTGAAACAGCACCACACAGTCTGTCATGTGAGGAGGCCAAAAGTGCAAGAGAAAAGTGAAGAAGGAAATGCATTCCACAATCAGGCAACTGAGTAATTTTAAAATTCAATGATTTTCTAGAATTTGTGATTTTTAAGACATATCAGCTTTGTAGAATTTAAATAAACCCTTTCCTAATCCATTTTGAATGTGTCATTTTGTATTTTTTCTTAAATGTTCATTCTGAGAAAGAGAGAGAGAGAGAGTCCCATCCAGGCTCTCAGCACAGAGCCGGACGCGGGGCTCCATCCCGTGAACCGTGAGATCATGGCCTCAGCTGAAACCCAGAGTCAGACTCTTACCCAGGAGCCCCTGTATTATTTTTTTATTTTAATTTTGAGCCGCAGAGCACCTGGATCTGAAAGGATCCACTCATCAATGTCTGCTCAGTAGGGAGCCTGATTCCGCGCAGGCATCCTGAGGCCCAGCAGCAGGAAAGAGCAGCAGCCCCCCCACCTCCCCAGAGGAAGTGTTCCCACGGAGCATGGAGTGCTTGGAGAGTCAGCGAAGAGACAGATACACAGACAGGCCTGTGGGGGGAACGAATCGACCTGGCCAGGGTGACGGCAGTGGAGCCACATGAGGGCGTGATGTTCAAGCAGAGACAAGAATGGGGAGGCACTGATGGGCGAAGCTGGGGAAGAGCAGTCCAGGCAGTGGGGCTGCGTGTGCAAATGTCCTGTGGTCTCAGGGCAGGAGGGAGTTTTCATGCTCTGGGAAGAGGAGGAAGGCCGGCAGGGTTACACGGGCAGGGAGGGGCGGGTGCTGGGGAGAGGTGCGCTGAGTCGTCCTGCAAGACCTGCCGTGCGTCAGCACTCCCCGTGCACGGCCACCATCAGACACCCGTGACGTGAGGAGGCCTGACACGGACCCCGTATTCTCCTCCAGAAAGTCTCCAAACTCGTGCTCAGCCTGCTCTGATCACACAGAAAAGCCTTCTTGACCCAGAACTCTTGTGCAAACCTGGCTCTGAGTGACAAGTCTTACCAGCGTGGGCGGAGAGCCTTTCAATTCAGTGTCTTTCAGGGGACACGGAGGACCGGGGGACGGGCCCCAAGCATCTGCCCGCTGGGGCGGCTGACGGGCAGCCAGGCAGAGACACGGCAGCATCCAGACACTTCCTCCACATGCCAAAGCCGAATGGATTCTTTCTCCACCTGAAGACCACGAGCCTTCCGGAACACCATTGGCCAAGGAAAATCCTGACTCCTTGCTCAGGAGGCGAACACGGAACCCGCCCTTGGGTGCAGGCTCAGAGCCTGCATTCTGCCTCCCCTCTGGACACAGCGACTCAAGCCCTGGCTGCTCTCCTGGAAGGGAGGTGGTCCGGAGAGGCTGGGAGAAGGTGGCACGTGTGACAGTCCTGTGTCCCAGCAGCCTGTGGTGGAAGCAGGAACACCCGACATGGCTGCTGGGGGATCCTGACACCAGCACCTGCAGGCTCTGCCCCAGGCGCCAGGGGAGACACTCCCCGCGGCCCGGACACCAGCCGGGGAGGGGCCTGTAGAGGGCAGCTCGCTCCTCCCCTACAAGGTGGCTGAAAAACAAACACGGGAAGGACCCCCAACCCCGGGAATACCCCCATCCTGGGGAGGACCCCCATCCCGGGAAGACCCCCATCCTGGGGAGGACCCCCATCCCGGGAAGGATCCCCAACCCAGGGAGGATCCCCATCCCGGGGAGGACCCCCATCCTGGAGAGGATCTCCATCCTGGGGAGGACCCCCATCCCGGAGAGGATCTCCATCCTGGGGAGGACCCCCATCCTGGGGAGGATCCCCATCCCAGAGAGGACCTCCATCCTGGGGAGGACTCCCATCCCGGGGAGGATGCCCATCCTGGGGAGGACCCCCATCCCGGGGAGGACCTCCATCCCGGGGAGGACCTCCATCCTGGGGAGGACCCCCATCCCGGGGAGGACCCCCAATCTAGGGAGGACTCCATCCCAGCTGCAGGGAGTGACCACCTCTGCCTCCGTGGGACCCCGAACGCACATCTGCAGATACAGTGAGAGTCCCCGGCCTTCATGGCCTTGCCTCCCACAGGCCTCGAACCCCTGGAAGGTGGGAGCCCTGTGCTGTCTGATCCTGTGCGGTGTCAGGCAGCCCCAGCTCGCGGCAGAAGCCCAGGACGGCTGAGGGAATGCAGCGAGTCAGGATCAGGCTCCGAGACACAGAAACGCCGTGGGGCAAATATAAAGCCACAGTGTCCGTAAAACCTGGGCATCCGCTGACCCGAGCTCCCCTGACAGCCGCCCCCATGGGCACACGAGCACACCCCCGGGCCGCCACGGCTGCCCTCTGCCTCTGAGCGTGCACATGGAGGCGTCGACATGGATGAGGAATGACCGCGCAGATCTCCAGTTTCATCCAGACGGACGTCCACGGGAAATCCAACATTTGGGGAGAGAAACCGAGATCCGCCCGGTGGGAAGCCCATCAGACAGAGAAGGCAGCGCTGCAGGCGTGGGCAGGCGAGGCCCTCCGAGACCCGGTCCCACGGCGCTGCAGTCCATGCACAGCCCCAATGCCCTCCACCTCTCAGTCCCGTGGGCCCCGTCGCATCTAGGGGTCCTGACAAAGGGCCAGCGCAGTCACAACGGTCAGCAGCAAAGCCGGTGCCCCTGCGTGCAGGCCGCCGCCTGGGCTGTGGGCTGGGCAGACTTCGCGGAGAGAAAACCGGAAGATCGTATGTGGGGATCCGAGCAAGACCCCAGGGCCAGCCCCATGCCCGCCAGATGGGACTTCTTTCCCTCAACACCTCTGGCCCTGGGCTCCCAGCCGGGCCCAGCCCTGTGCTGGGCAAGGGGGGCCTGCAGCCTCTTTCTGATTGGTGGTTCGTTCTGGTGGGAGCAGCCAATGGGAGCAGGCATGGAAAATGGCTGCACTCGTGATCTGTGCCACACCAGGACGCCACGCAGGACGCCACTTGGGACGAAGCAAGAGAATCAAAGGGAAGGCCAATTTGGGGGTGGCAGTAGGGGCAGGAGGGTCTCTCCGGGGAGACAAAACCAAGCTGAAACTAGAGAGAAAATACAGCTGGGCAAATGGAACGGGACCTTCTGTAAGTGGGGGCAGCATGAGCAAAGGCCCTGTGGTGTCTGTTGCGGGGACAGACCCTGGTCTGCGAGGGACCTGGAGGGTAACCAGTGTGGCTGCAGCATTGGGCCGGGAATGACGTGAGTGGGGACACAACAGGGGGGTCATTGTGACCGAGGGCCGAGGGGTGGGACCCGGAGATCCCATTTGTTGAGGCCCAGCTCTGACAGGAGACCTGGGGAGTAAAAGGGGAAGGCGCGTGAGGTGCCTTTCACACTGTCCACAACAATCACATTTGCAAAGGTCCTGCGGTATGTGTGTCTGCGCCTGGCTGGCGGCTGCCCACTGTGCACGGCGTGGACTCCGCGGCGGTCTGGCCGGAGCCTCGGCGGGGGCTCCGTTCTTCCAGAGCCGCTGCCCATCAGCACGAGCCCCCACCCCAGCTCACTCTGCCTGCTGTGCTCCAGCCGCCCCAGGTCACGGAGCTGGGGCTGGAAAGGGAGGACGAGAGAGAGAACCGCCTGGCGTGGAGGAAAGTTCCAGAACCGCCCGTGGATCGGTTTCCCTCCCCAGGTCTTGTACCTTAGAAACCCCTCATTCTCTCCTTCCCCTTCAGGTGACAGACAGTTACCTCGTGTGCTGCTGAGAAGAAACTTCAGAATTCTGTTTATTCTAATGCGGTTCAAAATGTCTGTGACTAGCATGTGAAAATAGCTCTGGGTGTTAAGTAGTGGCAGCCAGGAAGCTTCTGGAACTGGCTTCTCACCACCTCCGGGTCTGCCAGCCCCTCCGTCAGTCTGTCCATCTGCATCTGCACAGCAAGGGGGCCCTTCTGCGGGGCGGGGCCTCGGGGTGGCCTGGGGCGCAGGGGCGGGTGTGCGGGGCGCTCCCACTGGGCCGCGTGCCGGGGCGCAAAGCCCCCTGAGGGCACCAAGGCGACAACAGGGAAGGGGCCCGGGCAGGCCCTGTGCTCCTGACGCTCAGTCTGGCGGGAGCACACGTGAGGGAGGGGCGCTCGCGGTCCCCATGGTGGGGGCTCCTGTCCCAGATGCTCCTTCCGTTCGTCTCACTCCGGGG
>PISW01012918.1:0-29334 GCA_004023785.1 Mungos mungo | reverse complement strand
TCCTTCCTTCCTTCCTTCCTTCCTTCCTTCCCCCTTCCTTCTTTCCTTCCTCCCTACCTCCCTCCCTCCTTCCTTCCTTCCTTCCCTCCCATCCTCAGAAAAAGATAAGGAGCCCATTTTTTGTGAAATCAGTTCTCTTCCCACTGCTGCGGCCCATGGTCTCTGACCCAGGCGTGCTCGGGCTCTGGCGGAGGGGTGGGCAGAGTGGGCACAAGGCCAGCAGGGGGGATGCTGCACCAGGTGTCCTGGCCCCGGCCGCCTCTCCCACCTTCCCTGTGCCCAGGGAAACACCAGCAGAACTGGGAAGAGACTCCTAAAGGTGGACCTTCACTCGTGTATTTTACAAGTCAGCAGACACCCCTAAGGGTGGGCCCATGGGAGCGGGCTCCCACAGAGGTCGTGCCTTGACTTGGGAGTCAGACGGCTTTGAACCCCAGACGGGCTCACACTTCCCATAGGACCTTGGATGATCCCCTGGGCCTCGTGAGGCCACAGGTTTTCTCCATCTGTGGGGTGTGGACGGTAGCCCTGGGCGCACGGCATCCTGGGAAGGGCTCAGAGAGAACGGACGTCTTCATGGGGTACTGACATGCCCTGGAGCTCCGTCATCCTTGCTTGACCTTGGCTCCTTCCCCACTGTCTGGTCTCAAACCTCACATCTGTGGGACGCAGGGCCGGGGTCCCAGGGAGAGGAGCCAGCCAGGGGCCACACCGCGGGACCCCGCTGAGTCTCCCCCCTGTAATGGGGTGACAGGTGTCGTGATTTCTCCCTGTGGAGTGGGGGTGTGACGTGCGTGACCCGCTGCAGGCTCTAATCAGCAGTGACATGTGGCTGAGTGTGGACAAGTCGTGCAGAGATGTTTTAGGTTGCGGCGGATTCAGGACATGGGTGCTTCTCTCTCTCTCCTGTAAGTTCATCATTTCCACAAGTCCTGGGCCTCACTGCGTTAGCAGTTAGCAGTGCTGGAACCTTCCGTGTGCCGAGCCCTGTGCTGTGTCCTCATGTCCCAGACATAGACAGATGTGTGTGATGTCTCATGCACAAATGTGGGGACGGCAGCCTGACCCCCACCCCACCCGACAGCTCCGCGGCCACCCTGGGCCCCGGGCGCGCAGGCCGGAGCTGGGCCGGGCCTCCCTCTGGGCTCTTCCACCACGGAGCTCTGAGCCGCTGGGCAGGTCAGCTGTGCGCCTGACTCGGCGTGGCCTCGGGTGTAGCCACGGTGCTGCTGCAGTGGACGGGGGTGCCCCTTCGCTCCAGGGCGAGACCCGGCTCTCCAGGCCAGGGTCACGGGTGCCCTGCTTGGTCTTATCTTGAAGGAGGCACATGGCTGTGGTTGAAAACCAGATGGAGTGAAAGTCAGTGGAAAAAAAGAAAATCAGACTGGATGTTGCTGGAGAGGTGGCAAGATGCCAGGTAAAAGATGCAGCTTAGTGTGGATCTGGATCCTTCTGTGTCCTCAGGTACCTCCTCTTCAGTCAGCAGGTACTGAGCGCCTGCTGTGTGCAGTGCTGTGGTGCGTGAGAGCATGGACTCGGGATGGCGGCCGGTCCGAACCTTAGCTGCTCACTGGCTTTGAGAGCTGGGCGATGGATGGGCCCTCTCGCCCATCAGCTTCCTAATCTGTGAAATGGGATGACCATGGTTTCTATAGAGCTCATAGAGAGAGCCAAGAGGTAGGTGCTCGTGTGGAAATGTTTACTTAGCACTTAATGGGCAGAAGGGTCCAGTGAGCACTGTATACAGTGGGGCTCAGCCCCTAGAAACAGCACTGCATACCCTTCTACGTGTCCTGTGCAACAGTACACATGGGGAAACCGAGGCTCAGGAATCTTTGGGACTCGCTCCTGGCCATTTGGCCCATGGTTTATGGTAAAAGTGGATTTGTGGGGCGCCTGGGGGGCTCCGTCGGTTAAGCATCCGACTTCGGCTCAGGTCATGATCTCAAGGTTCGCGAGTTCAAGCCCCGCGTTGGGCTCTGTGCTGACAGCTCGGAGCCTGCTTCAGATCTTGTCTCCTTCTCTCTCTCTCTCTCTGCCTCCCATCCCCTCTCAAAAGTAAACATTAAAATAAATAAAATATGTATATATAAAGTGGATTTGCACCTCTGTCCCTGTTCAAGGTGATTCTTGCTGTTCCTTGTAGTTTTCTCTGCCTTACAATAGGGATGCCTGATTGCCACAGCTTGAATGCCTGGCCAGCCAGGCTCAGATCACAGGTGAGTCCTGACTTCTCCCTTGAAAGACTGAGCTTTGGGGGCACCTGCCGGCTCAGTCAGTTGAGCATCCAACTTTGGCTCAGGTCATGATCTCAGGGTTCGTGGGTTCAAACCCTGGATCAGGCTCCATGCTTGTGGTGTGGAACTTGCTTGAGATTTTGTCTCTCTCCCTCTCTCTGCCCCTTCCCCACATTCTCTCTCTGTGTCTCTCAAAAAGAAATTAATTAAAAGAAACTAAAAAAGAAATACCACGCTTTGGGAGTACGTAGTTAATGTATGAGTGCGTTCTGCATCCCAGGTATGGTGCTGAGGAAGTAGAAGGGGGGCATTGATGAATTTGGCACCGTGAAGTGGTCAGGGCTGAGATTCCACAGATGGCCATGCAAGGTGCCGTCGGGGGCCTCACCTGGCAGCCGGGCAGACAGGAGGAGTGCTGGGTTCCTCCAGACCTCATTCTGTATTCTGACAAGGCCCCCAGGGGACTGTGCACCTTCAAGTTTGAGAGGCTCTGACCTGGACTGTGGGCCTTAGCTCGTGTTGCCCTGGCTGCTTTGAGGCAGATCTTGGGGGCAATGACACCCTGCTCCCCCGCCCACGTCTCCTTGCTTCATTTCACAGAAGGGGAAGTTGTAAGCTCCATGAGCCCCCACCCCCACCCCACCCTGTGCAGTGCTGTGGGCAGGGGGGAGCCTAGCAGCTGCTCGCTGTGTAAGCAGAGAAATGCCCCCTCGCCCCAAAGCCCACACACCTCCAAGTCTGTTACATTACATGGCCAGGAGAAATTAAGGTTGCTGATCAGTCGGCGTGAGGACGGGAAAAGGGTCCTGGATGGTCCTGGGGTTCAAGTATGATCACTGGGTCCTTTGAAGGCGGAGGGAGGGATGAGGCCAGCAGAGTGCAGGAGCTCCCAGAAAGAATCAGATCCCCCCAAACCCCGATTTTAGCCAAGCGAGACACATTTTGGCTTCTGAGCTCTTGAACCATAAGACAATAAATTCATGCTGCGTGAAGCCACCAAGTTTGTGGCAGTTTGTTCTAGTAGCTACAAGAAACCAATGCTGTCACTAGATGTCAGCTTGGTTACTCTGTGTAAAATAATACTGGGGTCTGCACATCCTTCTGGAAAGTAAGCATCCCCCCAAATCCATCAGGTAGAACTACCAAACACCTCTTGGTGAGGAGTCCTTTGTGGGGTCCCCTGATGAGAAGCAGGGAAGCTCCCTTTTTGGATTCCTACACCTGAGGCATCACCCCACCCATGCTGGTGCTACTCCTTGCCTGAGGTTAGTCTCCCAACCTCCCCCACCCCCCGCCCCCAACACATCAGGAGGGCCAGACGCTGGTTGGAGGCTTGTCCTTTGGGGGAATGCTTGCAGAGGATGATGGCCAGGACTATAATCTCCTGTTTTGCACTTACCTGTCTCATTAACCATAGCAACTGGCGGAGAGCAGGGTCATCTGGCTTGTAGCTCAGTATGAACAGCTCATCCCTCCTTCCCCTCCTGCCATTGCTGACCATGTGCCTGTCCTGTCCATCCCTGTGCCTCCTGCCAGCCTTCTTCTCCCACCAGCCCTCCCATGGCTTCCCTGAGCCCTGGGCAGGGAGGGTGGGACCCCTGGGCTCTCTGCTCACTCCATGCTGCCTGCAGTAAAGTGGGCTTGTAGGCAGGAGGCCAGGCCTGGATGCTGGCAGCGTGTATGGGACCTCAGGAGCAAAGGGACTCGGAGCATGGCCTGAGGAAGAGGTGGCCAGGAGACAGGCTCCAGGGCATGGACAGCTCCCAGGTCTTGAACCCAGGAGACAGGCTCCCAGGGTGTGGACAGCTCCCAGGTCCTGAACCCAGGAAACAGGCTCCACCAGGGCATGGACAGCTCCCAGGTCCTGAACCCAGGAGACAGGCTCCCAGGGTGTGGACAGCTCCCAGGTCCTGAACCCAGGCAGTGGCTCTCTGAGTGGGGATTTGAGCACGGTCCAGGCCCTGGGCGGGTGCCAGGGATAGAGAGCACAGCTGTCTGCCCAGTACCACACTGTTGGGTCCTGAGCACCATCTAGCCTCAGCTGAGGCATTCCTGATTCTGTGTCCACCTCACCATCTCAGATTGGGTAGCAGAACCCTTTAAGACAGTTGCCATGGTAATGGGGAAGCAGGTGGTGTGGGCTCTGGAGGGCAAGAGTGAGCAGGCTTGGTTCTTCTGGGTGGTGGCTCTTGGCCGCCCCCTGGGGGTCGTTGGGTCCAGTCCTCATTCCCCAGGAAGACCTGAGCCTCAGTTTCTCCACAAAGAGGTAGTGCTAAAGCCCTCGGGGTGCCCCTGGAGGCATGGGCGTCCTCTGCACCCCCAGCCCGAGAAGCAGGAAAAGGGCAGGAGATGCGGTCCTTCTGTTCTTGCCTGCCTGCCTCCTCAACACCTGCCCAGACCTCATCTTCCTCTAGCAGAGATGCTCTTTTTGGAGACACCTCTCCACTTCCCGCCTCAGTGACCTCCAAGCCCACCTGGCCGCCCTCTGTCACCGTCCTTACTCCTGTCCCCTGTTACATACCTGTGCCTGGGCCCTGCCTTATTCTGTCTCACCAGGTGGTTGTGTCTATACTGCAGGGAGTTTACCTCCCAGTAGGGGAGACACTGCTCCCCCAAATCACCGTCCTCCTCAGTGTCTAGAACAGGGCCTGTACACAGTAGGTGCTTACTACATGTTTGTGGCCTGCATGAATGTGCCCTACTGTGCAGCTTGAGGCCTGGGGAAGGTTGGGGAGCTGGTGCTGCGGAGTCCACCGCACCAGCTCTGGGATCCTGGCTCCGCTCTGGGAAAGTATCTGGAGTCGTGCGATTTCATAGCATTTTTACCAAAGGTGCATGGAAGGTGCGGGTGCTGGTCAGGAGCTGGGGAAGGCTGGTGAGGGCGTCCTCGGGAGTGGGTGGGGGCAGCAAGGAGGGCTCTGAAGCTGGGCTCCTCTACCGATAAGCTCTGAGACCTCCTTAGGCAGATGACCCCTGGGAGCCTCCGTGTCCCATCTGGAACATGGAGACAGTCACAGACCTGTCTAAGTTCTCCAAACAGCCTGTGTAGGAGCACATGTTTCGTGTGCTGTTAAGTCCTTTGATAACAAGGTAGCGTGTATTTTTGATAATCAATAAATGTTTGTTGACTGAATGAAAAATATGTCCAATATGCGGGTTTTACTGATGTTTTTGTGCTTTCTTTGGTGGAGTTGGGGTAAATAGCTCCCGCTGTCTTTACTGAATGTTTGCTGCCAGGGACTGGGGGTCTGAGAGCTTTGCAGACGTCCTCCCATTTAATCAGCATCTGAGTATTCCAGACAGGTGGAGACTCGGTTTCACTGCTAGTAATAATACTCTGGAAGGGTGTTACTCACCCAGGGTGAGTAAACATAAAAGTAAACAAACAAAATAGCCCTGACCCACTGTTTGAGCAGGTGATGCATTCACATAGCCTACATATTAAGACAGATCACAGAGGTGTTCACTGGAACCCCTCGCTCCTGTCCCGTTGAGTGGGCAGGGCGATCAGCAGATGCACGCCACACCCTCCCTTCCTGTGGTCCAGCCCCCGGCGGGCGGTCCTGTGGCACCCGCTCTGGACCGTCTTGGCTTTCCTGTCACCTCTGTGACCAGTGCTCTGGATGGAATTCTCTCTGTTCCGAAGTCTTGAGGTTGGCTCTCATTCCCTGCCAGACTCCTGAGAGGTTCGACTCAGAGAAGTTCAGCAACCCGTTCAAGGTCACACGGCCTGTTAGGGGCACCAGGATGCCTGGGTTCAGTCCTGGCTCAAGCCAGCAGCTGACTCCCCACCACTCTGTGTGGCCTGGCTTTCCTGGAGAGACAAGGCAGGTGTCCTGGGGGCGGTGAGGTGGGAGCTGAGCCCCAGGGGACAGGCAGGGCTGAGCAGGAGGACCATGTGGGATGCAGACGGGCCATTCCTCTCGGAGGACGGAGCCTGCTGTGGTGTGGGGTCACTGGCAGAGGGCGTAGAAGGGCCCTGGGGCCAGGGTCTGCAGGAAGATGAGGCTGGAAGAGGGAGCAGTGGCTGTGTTGGGGGCTGAGCCGGGGGGTTGGGGGAGTGGCCAGCACATGGTGTGGTCCATTGTTGAAGCCCGCTCTGGTCACCCTGTGATCTGGCTCTCGGGGCTGGGGAAGGGAGGTCGTGAGGAGGGTACAGTGTATGTCAGGTGAGAGGTGACGGTGGCCTGTACCAGCCCGTGTGTGTAGGGGCCAAGACAGGCGACAGGTCTAGGACACGCCCATGGTCATTTAAGAAGTATTTGTGGCAGAAGATGGAGCACCGTGTGAGTCTGAGCCCCTCCAAAGTTTGATCTAAAAGAGAAGGTGGTCAGTTGTGTGCAGGGAGGTAATGAGGGGCTGTGGAGGGCTTCCTGGAGGGGGGGCACTTGAGTAGGCTCCTCTGGCCCTGCGGCTGGGAGCCCCTCTGGGAGCAGGGTTGAGGGGTCCTGCTTGAGGTGCCTGGGGAGATCTGAGGGCACCTTGGAGAATGGGAAGGGTCCTTGGGGCCGAGGGAAGAGCCCAGGCGGAGGCCCCGAGGGGAGCAAGTGTTACCTCTGGAGCCCTGGGTGGCGGGAGGCCTAGGAGGGGTGGGGGTGGCGGCGGGACAGCCATGTCCTGGGCTGAGGCGGCGCAGGCTCCTTGCACAAGCGGCTTGTGTCCGCCTTCTTCCTGTGCTCCGGAGGGCTGACCGCTGCCTCTCAGCTCGGGTCTGGGCCCAGGCAGGGCTCGTTCACTGGCGCCGGGGAGTCAGCCTGCCCCCACCCTGGCCTGTCCCAGCCTCCCTGGCTGTGCCCAGGAGAAGGGTGGCCGTGTCTCCTGGGTGCTCCCTGACCCCGGGCTTTACGACATGATGCCCGTTAGGAGGACCTCGCCTCTTTGATTCTAGCCTCTTGCCCTTCCTCCCAGGGCTCCTGTTCCCTTCATGCAAGTGAGGAAGCAGAGGCCGAAGGGGCTCCAGGAGCTGTCCCTGGCTGTAGGTACCCTGCCGTCTCCTCCAGGAAGCCTCCCTGACTGCTTGGGATCTGCATTCTCCCCTTGACTCTGGCTGGCCTTGCCCAGGATTCGGAGGCCCGGGGACCTGGGAAGAGCAGCATGTGTGGCCTTCAGCCATCACTGGCCCTCTCTGGGCCTTGGTTTACTTGTATGGGAAGTGGAGACGGCAGCATCTTCCTTGCAGGGTGGACTGGGGATGGCCGGTGATTGCGCAGGGCTTGGCTCCGGTTCGCTCTGCTCCTGGCTGCCCTGCCGGGTGGCACGGCCCTTGCCATTCTGGCCCCGGACCCGGTGGGAGTCTCAGCCTCTCCCACCTCCCTCCCTCCCCTCCAGCTCAGGGCTCTAGAAAATCTGCCTAGTCAGGTCTGAATGAGGGAGAGCCAGCCAGCCAGCGTGTCTGGGTGGCGAGAGAGGCTATTTTGGGAAAGAGCCGGGGAAGGAGTGTTTTGTTTTGTTTGCTCCTCGTGATCACAAGAGGTGGCAGAGTCCTGCCTCTCCTCTCCCCTCCTGGACACCGAGTGAGCTGAGCAAGGTCCAGGGGAGAGAGGAGGGACGTAATTCTCTGTGAGATGGATTGTCAGACTTCCTGACAACCGGAGGCCACATGGGTCTGCAGCCTAGCCCCCATCACTTGTCACTGTCAGCCTGTTCCTAAGCCATGTCTGAGAGCAGGGGAGTCGGGGGGAGGGTTGAGAAAGCAGGGAGCTCAGATCCTGACACACGAGAATTTTATTTCCAGCCCAGCCATCTGCCCGTGTGTCCACCCATCCACCCACCGACCTGTCCATTTCCAACCAACCAACCAACCATCCATCCATCCACCCACCCACCCATCCATTCGTCCGTTTGGATCATCTATTCACCTAACCATCCGTCTGTCCGTCCGTCCACCCATCCGTTCTCCCAGCCATTGCTCACCCATATCTCCATCTACCCATGTGCCCTCCATTTGTCCCTCCGGACCCTCTGTTCACCCGGTCATCCATCCATCCGTCCTCCCATCCTCACACTCGCCCATCCACATGCCCACCCAGCCATTGTTTCACCTATTCATAGTTGTCTATCCGTTTGTCTGCCCAGCCACCCATCCGTCCACCCACCCATCTGTTTACCCAGCCACCCATCCAGACAGGCACCATCCATTCACCCAGCCCCCCATCTAGCCATCCACCCAGCCACATACCCATTCATCTCCCCATCCACCCAGCCATCCACCCATCCATCCACCACCCATCCATCTAGCCGTCTACCTAGCCACCCACCCATCTATTTGCCCATCTACCCAGTCACCCATCTGTCCACCACCATCCATGTACTCATCCATCCACCATCCAGCTACCCAGCCCCCCCTTTTGCAGCAGGCACTGTAGGTGCTCCACAAATCTGTGCTCGATGCCTTACGAGGCCCCAGGATAGACTGGAAAACAAGACCCCCGCCTTCCCAAACAGGCCATGATTAAACAATGATTTCAGCACTGACTGCCTATCTTCTGGATCTCACAGTATCCTCAGGTGCTCGGAAAGATTTTAGAACAAGGTGCAATGTGAGGCGACCACATAGGGACCAAAACGAAAGACTCTTGGAGAATGTCTCATCTGTGACCGAGGAGAGTCCAGGCATCTGCCCGGTGTGCGCCTCTTCTGCTGTTGCCTCCACCGAGGGAAGAGCTTGGGGGACCCTCCAGTGGGGATGGGCGCAGGGAGGGGGTGGGCGTGGAGGTGGAGGGCTTCTGTCCGTCTGCCTGCCCCCTGGGTGCAGTCCGTGGGCGGCCTGGCAGGGTCTGGGTGTGTGGGCATACACTCCGAGGCCGGCTTCCCGATCTCATGGCCACTCTCCTTCACCAGGCGGAGCTGTGCCCGAGGAAGGGAGCTGGGGCAGTGGGACACGGGCACCCAGGGGCCTGGTGGCTTGTGTTTTACGAGGAAATGTTAGAAACACTCCCCAGAGCCTTCTCTGGCTGTGTAAGCAGAAAATTGAGATAAACTTCAGTTATTCCTAGGTGATTCTTGGTCTTAAAAAAAGACCAAGTTTTCTTTCTTTTAAAAAAAGACTCCTCCTTTCCCTTCCCAAGAGTATTGAACTAGAAAGCTCTGTTCTTGAGGGAATTGAGTGGATAAAGCTTTCGGCTCAGTGTCCTGGCCTGGGTGCTAATTTGCTGTGTGGCCTCTGTACGGCAGCTTGCCCACTCTGGACTGCCAGTCCCTCCTCCCCCGCCCTGGGGTAAAACCAGCATGGGGATTAGATCTGACCCCTTCTTGTCTGAGGCTCTGGAGTCTGAGGACGTGAGGATGGAGGTCCCCAGCGGCGGGAGGCCGGGGCTCTGGGTAGGGTGCTGCCTGAGAGCTGAGTTGTGAGCCGGCCTGGGGAGGAGTGAGCTCACAGGCCTCCGGAGGGCGTGGAAGACGGATTCTTCTTGAGCCGATAATACCGCCTCATGTTTGTAGAGCGATTTATGGGTTTTGGAAGCACTTCCCCTTACGTCGTCTGATTTGAGTTTTGAGTATCTGTTAAACAAGTATTTAAATAGAGCGATGCCTCATAAACATCGGGAGAGGGGAGAGGGGGGTCTCTGGTGGTGGTTCCGAGTGTGGACCCCCGGAGTGATGAGCCCCGACGCCGGGAGAGGGTCACCGTGGGGGGGGGGCTGGAGTAGGCAGAAGCTCCGGTGGGGGGGGCCTGGATTCGATTCAAAGCAAACATGCCAGAAAGAAATAAAACATTTCAGGTGCTCTTTTTATTAAGATAAAGCCAAATGCCTGTAAACTATGTTTATACCATCTTCTATTCCTGGCCACGTACTTGTGAGCTCTTAAAACACGTTCAGAGAAAGTGGTCTCGGCCCCCCGAAAACCCAGTGTGGAATCCGAAGCCCCAGGGCTGGTGGCTCTGTAATATCGTCCGCCCTCCGTGCAGCGAACCTGGGCCGCGGGGTGCGCGGGGCGCCGTGCCCCGTCAGCACCACAGGAACCTTTGAGCAGAGACGGGGTGCGGGTCGGGCACAGCACGGGCCCACCGGTGCAGCTTCCTGGTCCCCGGCCCCAAGATGCTGCATTCGGGGTGCAGGGAGGGAAGGGAAGGAGGAGCCCGCGTGGCACAGAGCGACCCTCCGCGCTGCCAGCGAGGAACGGGGCGTCAGCAGTGCCCCGAGTGCGCCACCTGCCAACCCGGCTCCCGGCAGCTGGCGGCTGGCACTGTTTGGCTACATGGCACTCGGTGTATTTATGGGCTCATAAAATATTAACTTTTCTCCTGAATGCTCTTTAGGGTCCATATACCACCTCCCCCCCCCCCCCCCGCCACACACCTCTGGAAGGCAAAACAAATAACCATTTAATCGACCTCCAGCTCCCGGCACGAGAATCCTGCCCTTGGAGGATGCCAGGGTGGGCAGCACCCTGTCTTCCGAGCAGCAGAGGAAGCCCCCCCCCGCCGCCCAGTGTGGCACAGGAGGGTGCTGGGGCTGGCTCAGGCAGCGGCAGGACGGGGGTTGAGCGCCAAGCCCTCGGGACAGCCAGGGGGTCAGGGACGGAGGGCGGGTCCCCCAGCTTGGGCGGTCCCTGTGTGAGCTCAGCTCCTCCTGTCCCACTTGTTCAGGTTGTAAGTGTCCCCATGTGGCCACTTCTGGGCTGTTTGGCTCCAGCCTGCTGGGAGGGAGCCTCTGTGGGTGTTCTCCACTTGTGCCCCCTGAGCTGGAGCCTGTCACTTACTGTCTTATCCAGTCTTCGCCAGCTGGGGATGACGGTGCCCGTTTGTGGGGGTTGGGAGTGGGGACATTTGGCACTTAGCTGCGGGGGCTCCTACGACGGGGGGGGGTGTTGGAGTAGACGGGACAGCAGGTCCTTGGGGGTCTGGGCCTCAACCGATGTGATCAGAGGTGAGTGAGGGCTGGAGCCAGACCACGTGGTGGACAGGCCTGCTTCTTCCCCGGCTCCGGCCAGAGCATCAGTCCCAGGACAGGAGTGTAGAGCGGAGAGCCAGGGGAAGACTCGGGTGAGCGGCCGGACGGGGCTGTGCTGGGGGCATGTCAGGGCTGTGCCCTGGGTCCTGCAGCCGGGAAGAAGCAAAGTGGGAATGAAGCCGTGTTTCCAGTGACCTGTGGCTCAGCGTTCCCGTTTCTGCATTTGTCCAAGTGTTCTCCAGCTTCCGATGCGAATGGGAGCAAAGGTTCCTAGGACGGGGTGGGGCCCCAGCGGCCAGCCCCCAGGCTCACCAGAGTCACCTGAGGGGGACGAGGGGACGGGCTTAGTGGGGTCTCGGTGAGTGTCCAGGTCGAGCTTGCGGAGGGACGATGGCAGCTGCTTTGATGCTTCCACCAACCACGCGGCGGAGACCCTCACCCGCATTTTGGGTGAAACGTCTCATTTCCCAGGGGTTTGTGCCTGTTAACATTCTCTCTGGTCCAGTGGCAAACTGGTCCAACTCTGGTTCAAATCCAGTCCCTTCCTGCTCAGGCAGATGACAAGGACCCCAACATGGGGACAGGACATAGTCCCTCTGCAGGGTCGGCCTCCCTCAGTGGGGAGGACCGGGAGGAAGACAGAGAGGGGACAAGGAGGAGCAGACACAGTAGCCAGGGCAGCCACAGAGCACCTGGCTCTGCTCAGCCCCTTTCCCCGTCCTGAGTCACCGCCTGTCCCTGCCGCACCCCCTCGGGCTTCGGAGTACTCTGTCGGTAATTGTCAGTGCCGATTGAGCCGTTGCGTGTGCCAGGCCGTTACAGTGTTCAAGGGGCCAGGGTGGGCGGGGCACCACCAGGATCCGTGGAGTTGTGCAGCGATGTCAGTGAACTCAGCCCCTACTCGTGTGAAGATGCCCCACATTTGCTCCTACTCTGTTCAGACAGTAAGCAGAACGATACAGTGAGGATCAAACATTCACCCCTTTGGCTCTTATTCTGGGTGAAATGAAAGGCTACTCAGGAGTTCTGAACTAGGCTCTTCATATGGCCACTAGGCCCCATTTGATCTTAACTTACCTGGATAGGCTGCTCCTACCACAGGACACTTGCACATGCTATTCTGCCTGGAATGCTCTTCCCCAGGTATCTACCTGGCTTGCCCTCTCGCTACCTTTTGGGAAATGACAAATGAGGATCCTCTGCTGACTGCTACCCCATCTCTACTTCTTTCCTTGGTGAACATAGAATTTCTGTTCAGCTCCCATGGAGTTTCCGTTCTGGGGGGGAATGTTTACTGCCTATCCCATGGTGGTGCTTTGTCCTCCGCTCTATCCCCAGACTTTAGGGTATGTTAGGTGCCCAGTAAGTATCCTCTTAATGATTGAGACAGAGAAGTGAAGTTACTTTCCCAGACTTACACAGCTAAGAAGTGGGGAGACTGGGATTAGAAGCCTTAGAACCAGACCCCACTGTCTTATGGGTGCTAGGGAGCCATGGAAGGCACTTGAGCAGGGGTGGAGTGCCCCTGCTGGCATAGTGCAGGAGGATCAGGAGTGGGACCAGCCACGGAGCGGCCCCATCCCAGGCTGGGGCTGCCGGGGGTGTATCTGGATACAAAGCAGCAAAGCAGTGTCTGCAGGGGGAGCCCCATGAAGGACAGGAGTGACCGTGGCCCGCCCGTCACTCTGGTTCCTCAAAATTCACCCTCACTGTGCACCCACGATGTCCACTAGCTGCCAGCCCCCAAATCAAAGGGCCCAGGCTCACTGAGCAGCCCCGGCGCCCCGGGCTTCAGCGCCTGCATAATTAAACTCACACTTGTGACTCGCCGCTAGGACCAGTTTTCCAGATCGCATCTCCTTGGAAATCCTGCCGTTTCCCAGCTGGTCGGGGTGGAGTGAGAAAGGATAGTTTAAGGGGAGCGCGTCCATCTTCAGTAGACAGGAGCAGCTCAGCCCCATCCGAGGCTGGAGGTGGGGGGGGCGCACGGCGCTGGGGAAGGCAGAGAACACTTCCCGGAGGGTGAATATTAGCTCAGCCTTCCTGGGTTATTTTTGGGAGGACCTTCGCAGAAGGGGTTTATGAAAACCGGTGGACATAACTCCTCAGGCTTCCAGGGGCTTCTTTCCCCTTGTAAGGAGTGACCTCCCGCCTCAGGGGATATGTGAGGCGGAGACTGAAATCTGGAAAGACAGCAACCCCCCAGGCCAGCCCCCAGGCTGGAGCAGCAGGCGGACCCATGTGCCCGAGGGTGTGCGTCAGGGCCCAGGGTCGGAGCCCCTCCGGGACACTGGAGGCTGGCCGTGAGCTCCTTGCGGGCAGGCTCAGGTCCTTACCGTCTGCAGGCAGGAAGCCCCTGAACCCTGCTGACGTCTCTGCCCGGGGCTGAGGCGCGGCTGCTCAGGGACTGGCTGGTGCTACCGGCATTTGTGGTCAGCTGATGGCGACAGCCGGCTCCTGAATTTGTGTGCTGAGCTCGTGGCCGCCCCCTGGGTCAGAGGTGGGGGGCAGGGCCCCCTGTGAGGGGTGACACTGCAGCCGCTGCCACCTTGAACGTGGACCTCTGGGCTAGCCTCCCTCCCGCCCCTCCTTGGCATGAAATACATATCATAAAATTAGCAGCTTTGAGGTAGGGGATCCGGTGGCACCTAGGGCCGTCACAGGGCTGCACGGCCTCACTTGTGTCTCCTTCCAGCTTCCTCCCCCTGAAAGGGAGTCCCAGCACCCCGAACACTAACTCCCGGCGCCCCCTCCAGACCTGGCCGCACCCCCAGCCTGCTTTCTCTCCACGACTGGCCTGTGGCACGTGAGCGGAATCAGGGGATACGTGGCTTTTTGTTTCTGGCTCCTTTTACTCGGCTTCATGTTTGCGAGGTCCACCCGCGTGGCAGCCCGTCCCGTCCCCTCCCCGCCCTCCGTGCTGTCGGGGCTGGACGGCCCCCCCCCTCCCCCCGCAGAGGCCGTCCCACCGCACGGGGCCGGTCCGACGTGCCGCGGATGGACTGGGGGCTGCTCCCTCCTCGCGGCCTTGTGAGCGGGGCTGCTGGGAACACACGTGTGCACGTCCTGGTCCGAGTCCTCTTGGCAGCCATTTTGGGGATGGTCCCAGGGAGAGTCGCTGGCTGGTGTGCAAACTCTGTGTTTCGCTCTTGGAGGAGCTGCCTGACCGTCGTCTCCACATCGGCTGCACCTGTACGTCCTGAGGCAGTTTCTTCAGAGGGGGCAAAGGTAGAAAGCGGAGGCTGGGTGGGGCGGGTATCCTGTAGAGTGAAAATCAGGGCAGGTCACTTTGGAAAGCTCTAGGGGCTTCTTCTAGAAGCTTCCCGTCTCTCTCAGTAAAAGCCAGAGTCCTTACAATGGTCCACGGGCCCTGCTGATCGGGTCCCTATGATGTCATGGCCGCTTCCTCCTCCAGCGACCCTGGCCACCCTGCCCCTCTGCTTCCTCCTATAGGCCAGGATGCTTGCGTCTCAGGGCCTTTGCACGGCCTACCCTCAGCCATGGAGGTTACTGCAGGAGAGCATGACATGGGCCCTTCGCACTTTTTTTTAAAGATTTTATTTTTAAGTAATCTCTAGAGTCAGTGTGGGGCTCAAGATCAGGAGCTGGGCGCTCTAGGGCTGAGCCGGCCAGGCCCATTACAGTGTAACGTGCTGATTTATTGTGTTTGGTGTTCATGGTCTCCCTTCTCTTCTCCTTCCCTAAAGAGTCTAAATGTCTACCTGTGCCTGACAGATTGTAAGTGCTCATTTAATGCATGTTAAATGGATGAATGGAGCTAAGGACACATATCAGCTTCTGTGTCAGGCCGCCCACACCTTCTCGGAGGCCAGCGGTGTCGGGAGGTGTCCGACTACCTCTCAGCCACGACCGCGTCCTCCCCAACATCGTCCCTGGGACATTCCACTAGTGCTCATGGGAGCACAGCCCAAGCACCTCTCTGCCTGTGCCGTCGGACCTCGGATTTGCAGAGCACCCTACTGCCATGGGAGAGTGGGAGGGTGGCTGCGCACAGCCCGCAGGGTGGGGTGCTAGCTGGTGGCCCGTGCCTGACCACGAACCAGGTCACCCAAGGGGGTGACCACATCACTTCCTTGTATTAGACCAAGAAGAACGAGTTCGCGTTAAGCCACCAGCTTACACCCATTTCTAGGGATTTGGTTTATTTTCCCTCGTTAAACTCTAGATTACTAAAGTTCGGAAAGACGGCCAGAGCTGCCGTCCATGGTACCACTTACTCAGTCAATCAGCCAATCAGTTAGCCAATGTCCCTGGAATATGTCTTACTCCGTGTGTAGGGCCCTCATGAGGACAGTAGCCGCTTACTGGTGGGGCGTCCCTCTTGGTTCCATGCGAGGCTTCTTCGGATCATAATCTCCGAGTCACTGATGAAAGGTGCTGCTCCGGCCGAGATAGAGCCCTGCGGCCTCCAGAGACCTCCTTCCACGCTGACCTGGTGCCAGGTCTCTGTCATCCTCACTAACACAGGTTTAGACGCCGCTGACCTCGCGTCCGCCCGTGCCCCCTTGTCTTCTGCACGGGATGCCTGGCGAGATTCAGAACCTGACGGATTTCGCAACATGTCGATCGCTGTTGGTCTTGGGCTTTGCACACGGAACCGGCACGGGGTGTCGGCAGGTGCTGGCGCGGGGCCAGCCGGGAGCGTGACAAGGCCCATGTGCCGTGGCGCTGCGTCCCGGCAGGAGGGAGTGTCAGAGGCAGGGACACCTCAGCAGATGCAGACAGGGTCTCCTGGGGAGGGTGGCATCAGACCCAGGCCTTGGACCCTGGGTACAGTTCCCACCTGAGGAGGGGAGGAGGGATCTTTCTGGAAAGTGAGCAGCCGGCGGTGGGGCAGCGCAGGGGTTCGGCAGAGCCCCGGGCATCCTGGGGTCCAGGCTAGCACTGCGGTGCTGTCACAACAGGGCTGGGGGAGGCTTCAGGGGTCTCCAGGAGGAGGGGTCTGAGTTTCAGGAAACCCCTCGGGCTGCCTTGGAGGTGCAGGCTGGGGGGCGGGTTAGGGAGGTGAGGCCCCAGCCGGTGATGATGGAGCCCTCCCATCCGCCTCTGCGGGACGTCAGTGGGCAGGTGAGCGGAAGGCTGACGCGTTAGCTCCAGGTGACGTGAGGGACCTTCTGGCTGAGGCTGGCCCTGTGCTGGGCTGGCGGCGGCAGGTCCCGGGTGCTGGGAATGTGGGGGACGGGCCAGGGGGCAGGGAACGGGCTTCCAAGCCCCTGCCCTGGGCCTCCTACGGGACCCCGTGTTTGCAGAACAACCTCTCTGGGGGAGTTTCCCCAGAGCGGGAAGGGCCCCAGCACTCCCCCTGGCCTCCCAGCCTTGACTTGATAGCCCGTGCCCTTTCTGGTCCTGGGGACAGCCGCTCTGCCCTCTTGAGCTGAATCCTTGAGCTGGGGGAGTGCCAGCCTTCGGAAGGCGGGGTCCTGACCTCTTCTAATAGGTGGTACCATCGGGCCCAGAGAGGGTGAGTGAGGTGCTCCAAGGCACACAGCGTGAGTCTTCCACCAAAACTCCGTGCCCAGGGCCCCACGAGTGCTGTCCAGGAACCCTCTGGTTGGAGGGAGGGTCTCCGCTGAGGGGGCAGGGGTGTGCCTGGAGGGAAGCTTCCTCATGTTTGGGTCTGAGGCCAGCCTTCCACCTCTGCAGCTTCCTTTGCCTGGTGTGGCCTCAGGTGGGTCTGGCTGCAAACCCACTGGGGCACCCAGGGCTGCGGAGCAGGCCTCCTGGGCCTCAGTTTCCCCAGCGGAGCATGGGGGGCGGTGGCGCCCACTTTAGGAATGTCCAGTCTGGGCCTCAGGACCTGTGTGTACATTCCAAGCCCGCTCCCTCCCCAACCCACCCCGATCCGCCTGTGGCTAAAAAGCCCTGCCCGGGAATATTGTCTAAACCATGGGCTATGATCCATTAGTGGGTCACGAAATCGAGTTAGTGGGTCACAGCTAGAATATTAAAAAATGAAATAGAATAATAGAATGGAATCAAATAACAGAATAGCAAGAGAGGGAGAGCACCGGAGGGGAAGCGTCTGGAGTCGGGCTCCACGCACCAGCTCAGGGACGCCATGTGGGATGTGGCCGGGACCCAGGGCCGTGCTGCCTCCAAGCTGGGAACCCTGTCCCCCTTCTCAGGGGTCTGTAGGAAGCTTCGTGTGGACCCAGCTCTGCAGAATGAGAGCATTAAAGCCTCATGTCACCTCACCTTTGTTTCAGAAGTAGCTACCAGCAGGGTCCAGGACAGGTGTGGGGGAGCCCCTGTGAGGGCCCCTTCTCCTCTGCCAGTTTCCCAGGGTCCCCCTCCCCTGGGATTTTGTGTAGCTGCTGCTGAGTCCTGATGGGAGGTGAGGCTTGCTGTCCCCTCCAGGGAGCCCTCTCTGGGCAGTCTGGGGGTCTAGGCGATGGACATCTGGGCTGGCTCCCGCCAGGTCCCCTCCCACAGCCTAGGGACTGATCAGGGCGGCCTTGAACGTGGCTTCTGGTGGGGGTGCTGGCTCCACACTGACCAGCCCCGACCTGCTTGCCCCAAGCTCTCTGGGCTTCTGTGACACCTTCACCCAGTGTGTTTTCAGCAAGGATATGATCAGTGAGAGAAGGGATGCCCTTCCCCCTTCTCCCAGATGCTTCCTGTTAGAACAGCAGGAAGGCTTCCCGGAGGAGGAGCAGCCTTGTGGAAAGGGAGCGGCTTGGAGACACAGGTTGGCAGAGGGCGGGAAGTGCGGAGTGAGGGGCACTTGGAGCCCAGCTGGCTCGGCTGGCCTTGTGGGCCTTATGCCGTGGAGCCTGTGTCCCCTGAAGTCCCTGCTTTGTGGACAGAATGAGTGGGTGGTAGAGTCTGTGAGGTCGCCCGTGGCCTCGGCCGGCTCACCGCACACCTGGGAGGCAGGAGCATGGTGCCGAGGGCGTGGGCACAGAGGGCTGGTTGGGTTTAGGGCAGGTGGGGCCAGGACTGGGGAGGGGTGGTCCCTGGGTGTATTTGGGCATGGCGATGGACCGCAGGTGCCCCTTTTGACCACAGTACCTGGGTTGTGGTCTTGGGTTGTCTACCCCCAAACCTTCTCCTCTGCCCCACGGAGATGCTTCCTGGAGCCCCAGACGGACTGAACACTCACCCTGGGCCTGGAGCCATCCGGATGCAGCCCTCTGCCTGCTTGGGGGGGGGGGCGTCGGAAGGGGGCTTATTTGTTGGGGGAAAGGAGGCCAGAGGGCTGTCCTGCTCGATGATTTTGCAGTGGCAAGAGAGATGGGGGAGCAACAGATTCAGACACCTAACCACCGCAGGGCTCTGGGTCCAGGTTCTGGAATCTTCTTTGGTCTCACCCCCACCGCCCATCCTTGCCGTGTCCCTCAGCCACGGGAGGCGGTGTGGGGCTGCTGGGTCCCACCCACTTGGCATCAGGGCACCCGGCCAGAGGCCCCCTCATTTGAAGGCAAACCCATTGCCCTGTCCCCCGGGAACTAGGCAGGGGGAGTGGCTCAGCGCAGCAGAGCTCACCCCCCACCCCACCCCTGCCCGGCTCTGAACCGTTCTGGAGGGAGGGTTCTGCTGCCAAGAGAAAGGAGCTTCTCTCCCAAGAGCCCTGACTCCCCGTGAACCTGTTGCTGGCGGTCCCTCTGGGGGCCAGTCCTGCTCACGGTCACCTGTGCTCGGGGCAGGCTGCGGTTGTGCAGGGACGGTTTGACCACCAGGCTGGGCCAGGTGTGGGGACACCCTGTGAATGTGCGACGGGGCACGTGGCTGCCAGCTGTGTGGTCTGCGCCTGCGCTGAGCCCCGCATGCTGAGGGGCAGGAAAGCCCGGCTGGCCTTCGGGAGGGCAGCCGGAGCGGGGCGTCCGCCATGTGTCCTGTGCCCGTCGGGCGCCCAGGGGTGGATCCCGTGTGCAGTGTCTCCTGACGGACGCACCCAGGGAGGACGGCTGGGGGTTAACCCTGATGAGCTCCAGGCGGCAGGCGGCGCCTGCGGCGGGTCCGGGGTCCCCAGCCGCGCACACGGCACAGAGACACGTGGTCTCTTTTGCTGCCGCGGTGACGGCCACCGCTGACCCCTCTTGGGTTTGTTCACGCGCGTGCGTAGTAGAAGGAGTCGCTAAATGTCAGCCAGAGCACGGGGCTTTCATTTCCCCGTCCAAGTTCTTGGGGCCCCTGAATCCTGTCCACAGACCCGTGAGCCAGGGGCTCTGACACTGGCCAGTCTGGGGCTGCGGGAACCGGGGTGGGGGGACCCCGACCCAGTGCAGGGGGCCTGGAAGGCGAGCTGAGCAGGCTCCTGGGAAAGGGCGTGAGGCCCACGGGCTGAGGGGCCCGCACATCCATGTCCCAGCAGCGTGGCCTGTGACCAGCTCAGCGCGGTGTGACTGGACCTGGGTGCGGTTTTCGCGGTAGAGGGAGGGCGGTTAGAGGGGTGGCTTAGGTGACAGACGAGGGTTCCAATCCCCAGCTTGACCGCTGACACCCCCATGGTGGAGAAGCTGCAGGTGAGAAGACCACACGGCTATTTTATTTAAGCTCCGCGGCGCCGTGGACACTCGTGTTAGCTGAGGTTAGCTGACCTCCAGGGGGCACAGGGCCCCTGTGATCTGAGCCGCCTGGGAGCCCATGGGGACAGGCGGTCGGAGGTGTGTGTTAGGGGGCTCAGGGGAGGGGAGGGGACACAGGACAGCGGCCTGGCCCCGCACGGGCCTGCGCTCTCCCCTGCATCTGGGTGCTGATAGGGCAGGGCCGGGGCCTCGCCTCATCTCGTAGAAGCGGATTCTGACCTCAGGGAGGCCAGGGCGTGCCTGTGCGGTGGCAGCCATCGGGGCCTGGGCTGCGGGCTGGGCGGGGGGCTGCTTGGTTGGGAGGCCCAGCTGGGCGAGCCCCTCTCTGCTCCCGCAGGGCTGGGGCCTTGCCACATGGAGTCTGGGCCTTGAAGGCAATCAGAGGGCACGAGTGTGGAATCAGAAGTCCTTTCTCACCTTTTTTCCCCACCTTTGCTACCATCCCTTTGGCTACAAGCCACGTGACCGGGCCCAGATTCCAGACCCGCAGAGCTGTGGAGACGGAGCCGCCGGCCAGTGCAGGGCAAACGGCTTTGTAATTCGGTTCTCATCCTCACCCATGTGCTTAGCTCGGGGCATTCACTCACCGCGTGGGCCTCAGGGTCCACTGGCCCTTGTGGGCAGAGCAGGGGGAGCGCCTGCGTTTGCTGGTCACCCATGATATGCCAGGCCCCATGCCAGACACACTTGCGTGTAGTCAGACTGCCTGGGTTCAAATCCTGGCGTCACTGCTTGCTGGAGGCCTGGCCTCTGGTGAGACCGTTCACCTTCTCCAAGCTCCATGTCCACGTCTGCTGAGGGGACGGTCGTGACAATTTTTGGGCTTATCTGTGTGCCATCACTTGGCATAGAGTAGGCACTAGTGAATGTTAGAAGCTAATATTCTTTTGAACTTTATTTATTTAGAGAGAGAGAGAGCAAGCGTGCATGGGAGGGGTGGAGAGACAGGGAGAGAGAGAATCCCAAGCAGGCTCCACACTGTTAGCCCAGAGTCTGACGTGGGTCTTGATCTCACAAGCCGTTCTGAGCTGAACCAAGAGGCAGACGCTTAACAGACCGAGCCCCCTGGGCGCCCCAGCGGCTAATATTTTATATTTGGGGAAAGTGGAGCTCAGAGGGTGAAGCAGCTTCCTTCAGGGGGCACAGCTAGCTACCGGCTCCAGACCTCAGCCTGCATCTTCTCCGCGCCCCTCCCGTTAAAATTCGTGTCACAAACCGATGGCTCTGTGAAGCACGGGGCTCCAGGTTGCATCTGGTAAAACTCACCTGGCAGCAGCTGCCCAGGAGATGTCAGAGGCAGCAGGGCTGTGGGAGGGGGCTCGGGGCAGGAGCCCCTCAGCAGGTACCGGCAGGGGCTGAGGGTGCTGAGGCCTGACAGGGGCTCTGGGAGGTGGGCTGTGGGACACGGATGGGGGGTGGTGGGAGGCACAAGCCTTAGGGACCAGCTGGAAGCTGATGTTGGGGACCCAGCAGCAGGAGGCCCTCTGCCCGAGCAGAGAGGGGCAGTCACCGTTCCCGGCGCAGGAATTCCTGCTGGGGGTCCCTGCCTGGGGGAGCAGGTGGCTCTCTCGGATCCGGTTCACCCTGAGGAGGGAGGGTGGCGGCCACTGGGGGTGGGGGACCCTAGTGGCCAGAGGGGGGGCGGTGGGGGCTGTGACTTCTCACCCTGGCAGGGGCGCACTAAGCACCTGAGAACCCAGCTCGTGCCCACAGCAGTGCCAGCCCTTGGCCACCGCAGGGTGGGGAGCCGCAGGCAGATGGGGAGAGGGCTCGCCTCTTCCCTGCTGGGGCCTGTGAGGCGGGGGCAGGAGGTGTCCCCGCCAGGCTGCGGGCCTGCTTGCATTCCTTCCCGTCCCCGTCCGCACCCCAGCGATAACCTGCACTGGGCGGAGAGGAGACGAGACTCAGACTGAGTCTGAGCGGTGTGAATAACTCAAAGGGACGGGGAGTTGTGGACTCGTCCCCAGGTGTCACGCATGGGCGACGGGAGGGCTGGCAGGGAGGGTGAAGGCGGCGCGGAGAAAACTCGAACCGGTGGTTCCGGCAGTGAGGTTCCGTTTCGCGTGTTTGGGGCTCCGCCGTGAGGTGCCTGTGGGGTTGTGGCGTCTTGCCGACACGCGGAGCTTTGACTCATAAGATCTCCCCGTTTGGCTCTAGTAGAACTTTTTGTCTTGGAGTCTTGTGTCGGAGAGCAGTGTAGACGCAGTGGCTCTCTTGGGTGATTTGCGTGATTTTCTGTCCGTCCTTTTGCATCAAACCTGGTTGTGTCTTTGACTCTGAAGTGTGTCCCTTATAGACCGGGTGTTGCCGGACGTGTTTTTGTCCATTCTGCCAGTTTTTGCCTGTTGATGGTGGTATGTAGTCAATTTACGTTCAGTTACTGGTAAGGTAGGATTTAAGTCTGCCATTTTGCTCTTTGTTTTCTGTATATTGTGTGTGTGCATGTGTGTGTGTGTGTGTGTGTGTGTGTGTGTGCGCGCGCGCGCGCACGCCTTGAATCCTCTGTTACCGCATTTTGTTTTTAAATAGATATTTTCTAGTATACAATTTTGATTCCTTTGTTGTTTCTTTTACTATTATATGTTTTCTGAATTATTTTCTTAGTACTTGCCCTGGGGATTATAATTAACATCTTAACTTTTAAAAGTGTAGTTTGGATTAACACCAACTTGATTTCAGCGGTATGCGGAACGCCACGAAACTCCATTCCGCTCCCTTCTCTGCACTGTTATTATCGCACAGATCACATCTGCATATAGTCCAGGCCCTTCAACGCTGCCTTATTGTTCCTGCTTTATTCAGTTGTTACTATTGAGTGAGACCCCGTTTTCATACTTTTCTGTACGTCCTTAGATGTGGTTTCTTTTCTTCTTTGAGCACGTTTGTAACCACTGATGTCGTATCTCTACTGCTCTCTGGATTCCTTAGGGACGTTTGCGGCTGACTGTGTGTTGTTCCCTGTGAATGGGCCATCCTTTCCCGTGTCTTTGTGCCTTAGGATTTTCTGTTCAAAACTAGGTATTTAAAATGATATCAGACGGCAACTCTGGGGATCTCATTCTCCCTCCTCTGCAGGGTTTGATGTTGTTGCTTTTGTTGTCATTGTTTTTCCTGGATGAATTCTGTAACATCTGTAATCTTTGACCCATGTGGCCATGAAGTTTCTCCTGGGTTTGCTTAGTGGACAGCTAGCCAATGACAGAGATTTCCTGAAAGGCCTCAAGCCAGGAGGTCTCCCCATCTTTGCCAAGGGAATCTATGTGTGTGTTGGGGTACACAGTGCTCTGGCACAAGATTTACAACCTCTTAGCCTTTGCTTTCTTCTTGTGCAGGGTCTCAAGGTCAGCCGGAGGGGAGCGACCGGGGCCACCCAAAGGCTGCCGGGCAGCGTGCACAGCCCCGTGTACATGTGTGGCCTTTTGGGCTTCCCAGGGTGAGGGTGGATCAGAGTGTTTCAAAGTCTCCCGTTCTCTGCGTTTATGGTCACCCTCTTGTTAGCTCCAACTAGCAATGCCCGTTCAGGCAACTGCAAGGTTAGAAAAATGGCCTGTGATTGTTTTCAACAAATGTCCTGGGGATTTGGTTTATCACTGAGCAGGCTCGGAGTCGGATCATGTAAAGACAGGCCATGGAAATGGGACTTTACAGGGTGCTGCCTGACAGGCCAAATAATGGCAGTCCTGTGGGGGGAAGTGGGGGCTCCAGGCTTGCTCTGCCCCCTTCCCGTGGCTGCCTGATCGCTGGGCTTTCAAGGCTACGACAGAGCTGGGAACAGGGAAGTGGGAAGAGGGTAAGTCAAAGGACCATCAGGCTTTCCTTCTTTTCTGAAACGTAGTTGCTTTTCTTGGATAAACACTTCTTGGATTATTGCAAGCCTGCGGTTAATTTACAGATTACAAAAAAGTGGATTTAAAAATAATTTTTAATGTTTATTTATTTTTGAGACAGAGACAGAGATGGAGACAGAGCATGAGCAGGGGAGGGGCAGAGAGAGAGGAGGAGATACAGAATCTGAAGCAGGCTCCAGGCTCTGAGCTGTCAGCACAGAGCCCGATGTGGGACTCCAACTCACTAACAGTGAGATCATGACCTGAGCCGAAGTTGGACACTCAACTGACTGAGCCCCCCAGGGGCCCCTCATAAAAGTTGATTGAGAGACTTTGGGGCGTGTTCTCGTGGTTTTGGATGAGCAGATCTTGCACAGTCCTTACGCTGCTTTTCCAGAAGTGGTCTGGCTGTCGGTGAGGTTCTGTGACCTCAGAAAGCACGTTAAGGGTTGGGCTCATCCGCAGAAGCCCAGACTCCCTTGACCTCTCTAAGTGTGTTTCTCCATCCAGGAAAATGGGAGCAATCTTCCTTAGCAGGTGAGGGGTGCAGGGAGAAGAGGGTTCTCTTTAGACCCCCCCCTCAGGAAAGGGGGCGATGGTGCATCTCTAGTTTTTAATTTCTTGCAGTGCTCAGCCCACGTTCTGGCATTTCATTGGTTTCTGGTCTTTTTACGTGGTAAGAATAAAATCCCAAGGGCCAGAAACAGATGGCTTTTGGCCAAGACACAGATGGTTATTAGCAATAGAGTCAAAGTGGAGCCCGTTGGATTTCCTATTCAGCGTATTTAGGTGAAGAAATCATGGCCTATGAAGAATTAAAAATGATGTTTATGAAGAATTTTTACGGGTAATATAACATACAAACATTTTCCTATAAGAAGGCTACATAACGGTTTCTGCAGAGTTTGCTCTCAGCCCCGGAAGGTGTGTCCGGTGGAAAGACTTGGAAGAAACATGAGAAAATGCTCACGGGGCTGCCTCTTGAACCGGCTGGTCTGTTGGTAACACTCTCTTGACTTTTTAAGAGACTTCGTGGTAGTCTACAGTGAGCGTGTATTATTCCTACAATTAGCAAATTACAAAATGGAAAAATCTAAGAAGTTGGAAATAAAATAAAGTAGCTGGGAGTCTATGAGCTAAATTAAGGATTAGATCTGTGGGGATTTTTTTTTCCATTTCTTGTTTTGCGTTTCAGTTTTTGATCTTTGCAAGGTTGGGTGACTGGCCGCAGCTCTAGGGCTGAGGCAGGGAGGTGGTGGTGCCAGGACCCGAGTCTTCTCAAACAGTTAGGACAGGGTAGTCGAGATCACAGAACAGCGTCTTGGAGCTGCCAGCCCGCTCCCCGTGCTGGTGGCGCCCAGTGCTGGGCAGTGATGGGAATCGGCGGTGACAGACTCGGGAGACAGGCCACCCAAGCGACGGCCACCCTTGGCTTTTTTCAGGAAGGGAATCAAGGGTGATGTTGTGCTCAGGCACGGTTTTCTCCCTGTGGGGCTGGTAGAAGGAGGCTTTATCAGTGGGTATTTGCCTCTGGGGACCCCACGGGCTTTTGTCCCTGGGTACCCCGTAGACGTTGGCACAAACTGCATGGGCCCCGGAGACCCATCCCACCTTCTGCCTCACACCAGGCCCCGAAGTGGGCGCCGAGCCCAGAGCCCCACTCATGTTGGGGCCGGGGCTCCTGGACTCCGGTCCGGGTGGCTCCGTAATGCTGATGCCAGGGCCTGTTTCCAGGGTTCTGGGTCTATGGGTCAGGGTCAGGGCCGTGTGCTGACCAGCATCCTGTGGATTCCCATGAGCGTTTGTGGCCACACCTTGAGAGTGCTTGGCCCCTCGACTGGACATGATGTGGGATTCAGCAGAAAGGTGTGGGGTGGCCTGGGGCTGGCTTGGGAGGAAAGGTGACCGCTGTGGGGATGTCCGTGAGCTCGGGCCTGGGCTGTGCGCGTCACACACAACGCCCACCTCCCTGGGTGGGGGAAGGGTGTGGGGGCTGCTTTCCCTGTGACAGACGAGGACACATGGCTCAGCCAGCGGCCGGCAGGAGCCAGTGCAGGCTCCCTGGCCGGCAGCCCCGTCCTCACGGCGGGGACGGCTCTCCTGCCTCGAGGCAGACCCTGCGTCTCCAGCAGGTGTTCTGGGGACGGGTTTTGATGGTGGGAACAAGGGGATGGCACAGTGGATTCGTTTTCCACCGACATTGGTGGAGGGCCCACTGTGTTCCTCGTGTCTGTGAAGTCACAGCCGCGGAGCCCTGAGGAGGAAGCTGGGAACAGATGGCCATGTGTGTTCTCCACAGCGTCAGCACGGCACCTGCGGTGTGCCTGGCGCTCCATCAGAGTTCAAGTTCAAGGGCTCCACCAGCTCGCTCCTTTTAGCCCTCACAGCCACCCCAGGCAGCAGGGTCAAGTGACACAGGGGAGACGGAGTCCCAGAGAGGAAGTCTGTGACCTGAGCCAGGCCCATCCCGTGAAGGCCGCCTTCCCCAGCACAGCCCCCCCTGTGGCCAGCATCTGGACTCCGGGAGGGGCCATGTGTGGGGCAGCCATGCATGCGGCAGCCACGGAGCTGAACTGGTCCTGTTTTCCCCGGGGTGGCAGGGGCCAAGGGGAGGGCCTGGTTCCAGCAGAGCAATCATCCCACCCCAGGCTGGGGCGGCCCCTGCGGGCCGGGCTCCTTGGCCGAGGCTGTGTCCCCGCCCTGCGCCTCCCGGACACCAGGACACTACAAGACAGATGCAGGGCCGTTCTCACGGTCCGGGGCCAGCCCTTACCCACAGACAGCTGGGCAGCCGCTTTAATGAAAAGGGCTCCGTGGCTCTGGGGAGATGGATCAAGGCGGCCTGTGTGTGTGAGCACTTTCTGCAGCAGGCATGGAGGGTGGGCCTCTCCGGAACCCGAGTGCGGGGCGGACTCCGTGTCCAGGTGGGGCCTGGGCAGGGGGCTGGGCAGGGACCCTGAGTGAGCACAGTTCCCCTGCGCCTTGGTCCTTCACCTGTGCAATGGGGCTGTTAGCGGCCTGCCGGAGAGTTCTTCCCGCGCGCCCTCTGTGACGTCCTTGTGAGCATCGAGCTGTCCGAGGACCTGGCGGCCGGCTTGGCGCTTGGAGAACAGGGCCCCGCACGGAGCGTCGTGCTCATGCTCGTCCCTGTGCTGCGGTCATCCCCCCCGGGGAGCGTCACTGTGGCCCCCGCTGTCACTGCCCCCCTGTGCCTGGCACAGGGCCCCGCGCACGCTAGGTGCTCAGCAGTCACCCGCCGAGTGGAGGAGGCGCCCACGCGTGGGAATGCGGAAATGAAAGACACAACCCTTTCATCCTCTGAGACAGGCAGGAAGCAGGTGCCCCCGGCCTGGACGGTGATAGCAGGTGCGCCCCCAACCTCGGGGCCTGCCTCATTCATGGCCCCGCCCCCTGCCCCGCCCCCACGCCCCTCCCATCCTCTCCTGGGACCTTGCGCATTGCTCTGTGGGCAGTCTGATCACACCCTGGCAGCAGGTGGCCCAGGGGACAGGGCTTGGGGCAGGCAGGGTCTGGACTCGAATCCCTGCTTTGCCTGGTTGCCAGCGGCCCTGTGCTTGTTATTAACCCCTGAGCCTCAGTCTCCTCGTTTAAAATACGGGTGTAGCAGCCGCACTCATGGGCGCTTTGCTGCTTAGGGCAGTGCTGACGTCATTCTGCTTAATGGTTTTGTTCCCTAAAAATATTTTTTTGATGTTTACTTTTGAGAGAGAGGGAGACAGAATGCGAGTGGGGGAGCAGAGGGAGAGGGAGACACAGAATCCGAGGCAGGCTCCAGGCTCCGAGCTGTCAGCACAGAGCCTGATGCGGGGCTTGAACCCACAAACTGGGAGATCATGACCCAAGTCGCAATTGGTGCTTAACCAACTGAGCCACCCAGGTGCCTTTTCACAAACTTTTATTGAAGCTCCACTATGTACAGGATGTTGGGGATACAGACGGCCATTGAATAACAGGATCTAGAATGCTGTGTGAGGGGCACTGCGTGCCTGACTTTGCCCTCGGACTGGCTGCCCACCCCCGAAAGTTTCTGGCAAAGCACAAGTGCCACCCCCTTCCCAGGAGAGGGTCCCCCTGCCCCACACACACCAGGAGAGTGGGCACGTCACTGAGGAGTTCAGGGAGGCTGGGTGAATTGATTTCTTTATAAACTACTTACCGCCCCCTCCATTCAAAGATGCTGTTTACTGGAAGTTTCCATCCCATGTGTAAGGACAGCAGGTGGAGACGCACCTCAGCGGACCCTCTTTATCCAGCCGTTTGGCAGGCAGCTGCCCCTGTGTGCCAGGCACGGCCCCGGGCTTCAGAAAGAGCTGGGGGCAGAGCTCGCCCTTGAGGTGTCCCTGCTGGCCTGGGGAGGCGGATGGCCCCCAGTGCAGGCGACCCATGAAGGGCCCTGTACAGGGGGCAGGCGGGTGTGAGACATCCCAAGGGATGGCAGGGATTTGGTGGACTTGCCGCCCTGTGCCCTGCGGGCCCTGCAGGGGTGAGGGCTACAGGGCGGCAGTGGCGGGCCGCTGGCTCAGACACGAATGCTTCTTGCTGGGAGGATGAGGAGGACTTAGCAATAAGCGAGGGGCTTTGCGGACGCTTGGTCTGCGCCCCGTCCACAGATGCATCCGGAGGCCTGCCTTTCAGGGAAGGGGAGCCTCGGCCCCCCTCGCCCCTTCCCGGGCCACCCTCTCTTAAAGCAATAACCGGCTGGAGCTCCCGGTGTGGTTGTCCCCTTCTCCGGGGTCTCCCCTTCCCTCTGACTTCTCACACAAGTCCTGCTTCCTTGCAAATGTCACTCACATGGTCCCAAGCCACTTGAACTTGAGAGCACCAGCCTAAGGGAGCCAAGAAGCAGGCGTGCTTTGACTCAGTGCCGTGGCTCGCCTCCGAGGAGCCGTCCCAGCCCAAGGCTGAGGGAAAAGGGAGTGAGCCTGCAGGCAGGGTGTGGAGCAGAGGAGGGCTGTTCAAGGCCAGCAGCGCGGCATGTGCAAAGGTCCTGAGACATAAGGCCAAAGATCTAGGAACCCTGTGCACACGATGAGCTCCCTGACAATGGTTACACGATATCTTGGAAACTGAAAGGCAGAATCGAAGAACAGAGGGCCAGGGAGAGGCCCCAGCATTAGGGAGGCGCGTGCCTGGTACGGGTATCTGTTATCTTTATCTCACAACAAGCCTGGGGGGAGGCGGTGTGTGTACTTGGTCTCCAGAACAGACCAGGCACAAGATGCCGAATCCCGATCCTGAAGTCGCGCAGACGCACGGACTCAGGCCGAGCGGTCTGCCTCTCTGCCTGGGTTTTTCCACTCTGCCTGGGAGACCTCTGGTTACTGTTACGTAAGGGAGGGTCCGGCCGTGTGTCTGTGAGTGTGCGCGTGTGCGCGTGTGCGCGTGTCGTTCCGCAGGTGCTGGGGACACAGCCTCCTTAGACCTTGAGACAGGGAGGCCTGGGGCGGTTGAGGGTTGTCCCCATAACATCGTGTGTCCTGGGGCCCGTGGCTTGGCTGAAGTCATCAATCCTTGCAACTTCACGGGGCCGGCACTGTTCTCGTTCTTGATTTGCCGACAAGGAAAAGGAGCACAGAGAGGCTGGGAGCCAAGCATTGTTCTGAGATTTTTATAAGTGCTCATGTTTAATGCATGTTTACTATCAAAAATTAGGTGGGAGGGGGAGGGGCAGGGGGGCTTCTAATGTTCTTCAGTTTTGTCGTGTTCCTTTTTATTATTCTCCACCAGTGTCCGGGGCCACAGAGGGCTGTGTGTGTGAGCCTGCCTGGGCCTGTGCGTGTCTGTGTCTGCGTGTGTCGGTGTGTGT
>PISW01012917.1:0-29347 GCA_004023785.1 Mungos mungo | reverse complement strand
TTGATCTGTGTCCCTCACTCTTCCCTGCTCTCCTTCCCCCTTCTTCTCCCCATGGTCCCCTGCCAGGTCTCTCCTGTTAGACCTATGAATGCAAACATATGGTATCTATCCTTCTCTGCCTGACTTATTTCGCTTAGCATGACACCCTCAAGGTCCATCCACTTTCCTACAAATGGCCATATTTCATTCTTCCTCATTGCCATATAGTACTCCACTGTATATATATGCCACATCTTCTTGATCCATTCATCAGGTGATGGACATTTAGGCTCTTTCCATGATTTGGCTATTGTATAGAAAGTGTCACTATGAACATTGGGGTACATGTGCTCCTATGCATCAGCACTTCTGTATCCCTTGGGTAAATCCCTAGCAGTGCTATTGCTGGGTCATAAGGGAGTTCTATGGATAGTTTTTTGAGGAGCCTCCACACTGTTTTCCAGAGTGGCTGCACCAGTTTACATTCCCACCAACAGTGTAGGAGGGTGCCTGTTTCTCCAATAGCTCTATAGAAATCAGATATTTGAAACTCCAAATTGTTTTCTCATGGAAACACTGTTAAAAGATTTCATGCAAAGGGAATATAGTCCATGGCATTATAATAGCATTGTATGGTGGCAGATGGAGTAGCTACCCTTATGGTGAGCACAGAATAACATATAGACTTGTCAGATCACTGTGTTGTACACCTGAAACTAACATAACACTGTGTGTCAGCTACACGTCAATTAAAAAACAATTCAGGCTCTCGGAAAATTCTAAACCAGTGATGGTTGCATCTGCTACTTAAAAATTGGGATTATATGATTGTTGAAAGTTGAAATGAGCTACAGAGGAATAGTGAGAAGCAAAGTAAGCACAATTCTTTAAGGAAACTTCCTTTCTTCTGTGATTCCATCAGCTTGCCCACCCCCCACATCCTCTGACCAAAGCTCATCTCTTCTCAGGATCCACAGCTTTTTTCTATCTTCCTATCATTCAAAGAAATAAGTCACCAGGTCTCCCGCTATGTGCTGAAGTGTTGTGTTTAGGGAAAATAGGAAATATACCAAGACATTTTATTTATGCATTTAATTTATTTTTTTAACTTAATGTTTATTTATTTTGAGAGAGGGAGAGAGAGAGAGAGAGAGAGAGAGAGAGAGAGAGAGAGAGAGAGAGAGAACAGTGGAGAAGCAGAGACACAGAATCTGAAGCAGGCTCCAGGCTCTGAGATGTCAGCATAGAGCCTGATGTGAGGCTCAAACTCACAAACCACGAAATCATGACCTGAGCAAAAGTTGGACACTCAACCAACTGAGCCACCCAGGTGCCCCTAGACATTTTAAAACACAGTAAAAAATAAGCAAACCAGAGAAGATTAGATACCATGTTTAGATGTCTTACAGCTCTGATGTAAACTCACACTTATACCCATTGTTATGATAAAGTCAGTATTATTTTTTTGCTCCTATATATTTACTTCCCTGCCTTTGCTCTTAAGATGGTAACCAAAGCATTCTGTCTCCTCTTAAAATTCCAGCGTGGTGATCCCAAGTGTATCTTTCTTCACTGTATATGCCAAGATATCCTTGATATCCTTCTGGAGTCTCATCCTTTTCTTAAACCCTGTAGCTAAAGGCAGGTGGTAATGAGGACAATGAACTCACCTAAGCAATGAAGTAGTATTTTTACACAAATCTTGTCTGTTCACAACAACAGCAGGCAGCCATGACAAAATGCTCACTGCTTTTCAGAACTTCTATAAAATACTTTCGTTTTTTTCTTTACACATCACTGTTCAAACCCATTCACCCCGCTTCCCCTACATGAAATAAAAACTCCATGATCATGCATTTTTATTTGGAAACTATCCAGACTCTACACAAATGGGGCAGAGACTCTCTTGGATAACTGTGATTTAGACATTTGTTAGCAAATCATACACAAGAAGTAAAACCAAAGCTTGCTAAATAAGAGATGTACTCAAAGACTTACATCTACCCCTAAAATAAAATTTTCTCCCAGAAACTAAACCAAGTTAGATAGCCAACTGCCCTGACAAAGAAAAAATGCAAACATTTACATTGATAATAGGTATAAGAGTTTAGATGTGTCAATTATTTTGACATACTTTAGAAAATGAGATACCCTGACCTCTCCAAGAACTCCTATAAAATAAATGAAAAATTTTAAACTTTGAAATGCTTTATGATTACCCAATAAGATAGCAATAATGAAATGGAATAAAACAAAGATATTCCATAATATTATCTATGAGAGTAGAGATGGGCAGATAGATTGGCCTGACATGGGCAAGCTGCTTATAAGAGGTGTTATTGATGATGTTTCCAGTGCACACCATACTTGCTCATGGCATGGTTTTGGCAAGTCTGTCAATGCATTGGAGAAAGCTGCCAGTGAGTTCCAATGGAAGAAGCACTGTGAATTGTTGACATATATGTCAAATGGAAGGTGTTGACCCTTGGATTCACTTAGATGACATACAGCACTTCCCCTTACCACTGCATGTCCAATCCTCTGATAGACTCAAATTATGGATTCTTTGGAATCCTCTAGAAACCACAGGCTACAGAAACAGACACCTTAAAAAATTTTTTGGGAGGTGCCTGGGTGGCTCAGTCAGTTAAGCGTCCAGCTTCGGCTCAGGTCATGATCTCACGGTTCGTAGATTTGGGCCCCGCATCAGGCTCTGTGCTGGCAGCTATCTCAGAGCCTGGAGCCTGTTTCAGATTCTGTGTCTACCTCTCTCTCTGACGCTCCCCAGCTTATGCTGTCTCTCTCTCTCTGTATCTCAAAAATAAATAAACATTAAAAAATTTTTATTGTTTTTTAATTTATTTTTGAGAGAGAGAGAGAAAAAGAGAGAGAGAGCGAGAGCGAGAGAGAGAGAGCGAGCGAGCAGGGGAGGGGCAGAGAGAGAGGGAGACACAGAATCCGAAGCAGGCTCCAGGCTCTGAGTTGTCAACACAGAGCCTGATGCGGGGCTCAAACTCACAAACCACAAGTTCATGACCTGAATTGAAGTTGGACGCTTAACTGACTGTGCCACCCAGGCGCCCCAGAAGCAGACACTTTCTATCCAAGACAATGGAACATGATTAGTTTATGATCCATCCATCCATTTTTTTACTGCCCCTTTGCTATACTACTGATCCTACCTATTTCTATAGTTTGACAACCTTTAAAACACAAATATGATCTTTCTGATCTTCATTGGATTATTTTTATTTTTTCCACTTTAGGAAACACAAAATTTTGCTAAACATTTCCCCCAACCTATAAGTACTGCTCTGAATAGCTGTTTGCTGGATCAGCCATCCCCCACCTGATGTCTGTTCTTTCAAACACTTTAGAGAATAAATTGCCTGTTTACATGACCCTTTTAGGTCCTCAGTCTCCCTCTCATTACTAATACCAACGTTTAGTCTTCAGGAACGGAAACATTAGCTTTGTGTCATCAAAACATTTCTGCTGAGATCATTACAACCTACCAACAATAGTTAGCCAATCCTCCCTGCTCCCCAGTAATTTTGGAGCTATCCTGACCACAATGGTTAGTTTCCTTAAGAGATACTTTAAGTCTGTTTCAAATTGATTCAAAATAATTTGTTCTCATAAAGAGATGTAAAATCCACCTCTTTCTATTGCTATAAAGAATTCTTGCATTCTCACTAAGGTCTGTGAACTACCAGATTATTGCTTTCTATATGGATATCAGATTTTTACATGCCTTCCAGGCAGACATTTATCCTATGTGTTTGAGATATTTGTGAGATTTGCAATTATTCAGTGCTATCTCAATTCCAGTTGGTTGTGTCTCCATGGGAAAAATCACCCCCAAACAACCAAAATGAGGGACACACAAACTTATTTATAAAACTTTCAGAAGAGACAACTGAGATAAACTTTTATGAATACCGTGTCAACTGTGATTCTCTTTTTAGGATTACTACAGCTGGAATGTTTGTATAAAACTTATCTCAAACACTGGAAGTTTAGAAGCTCAGCTATCAGCCAGAGTTGTTACATAAATTCAGAATTTTTGAGTTCACCTTAATTAGCCATGGGGAAATGCATGCCATAGCAAACACATTTTACTGAACCTACATACTGTAAGATAAATAAGTTCATAACTAAACCAAGGAAAAACATCACCTGGTTTTCCAAAACAGACCCAACTAAATTCATCATGTGGATTTTCTAATACAGGCTGTTGGTTTCAAAATTCATTTGAAGGCTAATAATTTTTTTTCTTTCTGATAATTACCTTTTCTAGTTGGCTGATATATCCTGTAAAGAATCTTAAATATGAATGAGCAGCTATTGTCACATCAAAAGATCCAACTAATCTCCTGAAATAGGGGATATTAACCTTAGTTGAACAACAGACTGTGTCCTGTAAATAATCTCCTAAGAAAAACAAGTATAGTATCACCAAAATGAAAACCTGAAGATCATGGAAGAGTGTCTCATGGACTATTTGTCTGCCTTTAGCCAAATCAGAAGACTAAGGAAAAGAAAAGCAAGAGCTGGGTGAGTAGTGTTATCTAGACCTTTGTGTTGTTATAAAATGGCCTGGCCCTCAGAATCAGGCTTTGGCATTGTCCTATTGAACACAAAAACCATTTCAACATCAGACAAAGCCATAATGTGACAATGAAGGATCAAGACAAAAACAAGAAAACTACAATAATGTCTGAACACAGGCAAAAATATTGACCAAGCCACAGAAATGACCAAATAAGTCCTATCTTAACGAATATGAGTGGCTTCTGGTTTTTTAATAATTATAGCTTCAACCTCAGTCTAGTCCCACAGACTTAAGATGTGTCATTGTAGAGTTACCATCAATTCTTTACAACATCCTATTTAAAGCAGATGTGCTTCTTAAACTCTCCTCAGGACTTCTAAGACAAATCCAAATCCTCTAAGAAGTCTTCTCTAACATCTCCCCACAGTGTGTCTTCTCCTTCATAGCAAACAATGTTAAAGCCAGCTTATTAACTGTCAGTGTCTTCCTGTGAGCTTTGGCTAGAGGTGGAGAGAAAACTCATTCTCCTCCTCAAGTAACTTCTTCAAGATGGAAGACCCTTTTGAAATTTCCACCTGGGAAAATCTGGTAAGGATTCTGAGACCATGGTGGGATAGGGCTTCTGGGTTTCTGTGAGGATGAGAGCACTGGGATATGAGACAGGCAAATAGAGGGCACACAGAACCTTGAACAACCTTCTGGAGAAATGCTCCTTGAGGTTGTTTAATTTCTTCCTTTCTTTTTCCCATGGATTCTTAGTTGTCTACAGAGGATCCACAAGTTTCCTAAATCAGTTCTTGAACATGGGCTAAGGCAAGGTACAAAGAAGTCAAAGAATTGGCTATAGTGTATTGAGAATTCACAGGTGCTAGAGGTGGAAGATCAGAGAGGATGGAATTCAGGTTCCAGGAGGGATTCCTGAAGCTCTTTCACTGAAGCACCGCTCCCTACGGGAATCAAGCAGATCTGGACCTTCCCCTGCCCTATCTCAAAGAACACTTTGGGTTGCATCAACCTTGCTTTGGTGCAATTTCTACACTTTTTAGGCAACCTCTGAGTAAATATACGACCATATTTATAGCCACAAGAGATAACTTTTTTATTGGCTCTCTGGCATATTAGATACTCAAAAAAAGGTACATTTTAGAAAAATCAAATGACAATACTTGATATTTGAAAGACACAGATGTGAAGCAAGGAAATCAGAACCAATGTGATATTTATGCTACCACTGTCAGTGACAGTTGTACAAGTCAGTCTTCTTTGTCCTCTGTAGTTATGTCACTGAGAAGACTTACATTGGGAAAATCTCCCTTTCTTGCATTTCCTCTCATCTAAATGGACTACAGTGCTATTGTTTCATAGAATAATGTCATGTTTTAGAATGACAGTACTAAATGGAAACAATTTGTGATTTTACTAGGGAAGGTATCAAGCAGACAATATGGTGCCACACCAACTCCTGGCTGAGAAACAACATTGTGGAGAATGAGGTAAGCAAGCAGACTGAAGTTATGGAACTGTAGGTCTTGCCAACATCCTGGTAGAGATGCTGGGATCTAGGGCATCCCCGAGACCTGAGAGCAAGTAGAACAGAGCCAACTGTACATCCTCTCTTCCCATGATGGGCAGCATGCAGTGACAACCCGGGTTGTCAGTACCACAGAAGAACTGGGTATGTCTACCCTGGTTTTGTAGATGGGGTGGTTTTTCCTGATTTTTCATATGATCTATTGATATGCTTTCCAATACCCAGTGGTCCCAGGAGAAGTTTAGGGCAGACATCACATCCTCATTCTGAAGCACTGAGTTGGAAGTAGAAGGGCCATTCATATCTTCTTTTGTTCATCTAACAAACAACAACAAACACAACAGCAAAAACATCACACACACACACACACACACACACACACACACAGAAAGAGACAGAGAGAACTTAGTGATACACTGGATAAAAAAATGAATGCAATTTAATTATGAAAATCTTTAAATTTGTGTAATGATTTTAGGATTACATATGCAAAATCAAAATGAACTAATTTTCTTGGTTGCATATGACCATGTGTAGCATTTTTTTTATTGCTTTGAGTATTAAATCATAAATTAATGGGATAAATACCTGTTTAAACTGGTGTCTTGACCATGCCATGCAGCACAAGGTCACTGATAATGATGAAGGTCTCTGAAGAGGAAAGATACATGGTGTTATTGACATTCCTATTTTGTTTGGTTTAATGACTCAAACATCTAGAACTTTAAAATTACCATTATGATTTTCATTAAGTTTTTATAAAATTATATTTCAGCTTTTAAAATGTATCTAAGGAAATATTTGCAGCTTCAGCAGCTCTAGACATTTAAATTCTAACAGTATGTATTTTGTGAACTACAAAACATATATTGGTGCATCCAATGGATTCCTAATGCATAGATATAGGTATATTTCCTTAAGCTTTTAAAATCTTTATGTTATATATAACCATTTAAATATTTTACTTAAAAACATGTAAAATGGCCACTGTATCTGATTGCTGTTCTTTTTTTTAGGTGAAATTTTCTATCTGAAAGATCATAAGAATGATAACAGTTTAAATATTTAATCTTTTTCCTGTAAAATCTATTTATGAAAACATACTAATTCTTTTTTTCTTTCCATATGGGGTAAACTCATTGCAATAAACAAGTACAGTTGGATTTAATTTTGTGATATAACAGAAGTTTGGAAGAGAAGCTCATGGATAGTACTGAGTTGGTCTGTTCTGTCTCCACTAAAGGCCACTGAGAGCAGGTTAAGTGAAAGGGTAGCAGGTTAACTACTCACAATCCTCCTATTTCATGTCAGGAAGCTTCGAGGCTCAGACCTTGGGAGGACGACTATGAGGGACTAGGAAAGAAGCAAATCATACTGTATTACTTCTATTGACTCACATGAGGGAATAATAAATCTTTCTGCTCTTCCAAGAGAAAAGTGTGTGAATCTGTCAGCAAAACTGTACTGAATTCTTTGCCCTGGGTGCCATGTGGACTTTTATATAAAAGTGTTGATCAAAAGGCTTATTCCCTATCAGTTTAAGGGCTTCTAAGAAGAGAATTGTGGGCTTGAGTTCTCTCTGTAAGACTAATGAAAGAAAGAAAGAAAGAAAGAAAGAAAAAAGAAAGAAAAAAGAAAGAAAGAAAGAAAGAAAGAAAGAAAAGAAAAGAGAGAAGTGAAGAGGAGAGAAGGAAGAAAATAGAAGAAAGGAAGGAAGGAAGGAAGGAAGGAAGGAAGGAAGGAAGGAAGGAAGGAAGGAAGGGAGGAGGGAAGGAAAGAAGGAAGGACCGAAAGCCCAGAGAGAAGGCAAAATCTACCTCTTTCTCTGCATTCAAACTCTGCTCAGTAAAAGGCTTGGAAACCAGGAATTTCACTTACAGCTTTCACTTATGTTATAACCTAGAGCAGTTCTCCGTCTGAAAGGAAGAATGAAGTTGGTACATATCCAGCCATAATGAAATAAACTGTACTGGATTGTGCTGGAGACAGAGAGAGAGAGAGAGACATGTTTCAGGCCTCTCTTATCTCCGGGAGGCAGAGCAGCTCAAGAAAATCTTGAAACAGAAAAGGGCCTTTCTCAAGGACAGCCATCTATTGGTCCTTTCTCCACTATGAGTCCTTAAATGCAGGCAGGGTAGAGAAAGCTCGATGTATTTTACATTCTTTGCGTTTTCTCTGCCAGTCTCCACACAGTTACTATAATATGGTTTCTACAAATTCTTTCCACCATGCAACTCACTGGAGGTAAATCACAAGTCAGGGTTTCGTTCTAACTCGTTGTAAGATGGAAAACTCACATTGCCTTGGCCTCGAGGAGGAACTGAGGTCATCCAATATTTAAATGAATGAATGAATTAATTAATCAAGTGTATCCTTTCAAAATTCTTGAGTAACTTTTGGAAGTTTTCAGGAACCTTTGTGTAAACTTCAGTACAAATATCATTAGCTCACTCTGAAAACTTCAAAGACCTAGTGCTCATTTTCTGTAAAATAATATCAAAGTTAGAAACTTGCAGTGCCTGAGCACACAAATATAAATTTCTGTGGAATTTTTGTAAGTAGGGGGGGAAACTGAGTTATGTTCCTTAGATAATAAATTATCTAGATCTGCACCCAAGTGGTTGTGATGCTTTTATGATACTTCTTTTTGAAAAATAATTCTGGTTTGTTAAACCAACCATCAAATAAAAATTTGCACATTGTTTGGTTACTTTTGCTGATATTTTGGACTAATGCAGGAAAACACTGGCATGCTTACTGACTTCTTTGAATACACCTACTGAAAGTAAGTTAAAGATGCACATCATTCTTTTTTTTTTTTTAAATAGTTTATTGTCAAATTGGTTTCCATACAACACCCAGTGCTCTTTTCCATAAGTGCCCTCCTCCATCATCACCACCTCTTTTCCCCCCTCCCCCTTCCCCTTCAACCCTCAGTTCATTTTCAGCATTCAATAATCTCTCAAGTTTTGTGTCCCTCTCTCTCCCCAACTCTGTTTCCCTCTTCCCCTCCCCACGATCCTCTATTAGGTTTCTCCTGTTCTCCTGTCAGACCTATGAGTGCAAACATATGGTATCTGTCCTTCTCTGCCTGACTTATTTCGCTTAGCATGACACCCTCAAGGTCCATCCGCTTTCCTACAAATGGCCAGATTTCATTCTTTCTCATTGCCATGTAGTACTCCATTGTGTATATAAACCACATCTTCTTGATCCACTCATCAGGTGATGGACATTTAGGCTCTTTCCATGTTTTGGCTACTGTTGACAGTGCTGCTATGAACATTGGGGTACATGTGCCCCTATGCATCAGCACTTCTGTATCCCTTGGGTAAATCCCTAGCAGTGCTATTGCTGGGTCATAAGGGAGTTTATGGATAGTTTTTTGAGGAACCTCCACACTGTTTTCCAGAGCGGCTGCACCAGTTTACATTCCCACCAACAGTGTAGGAGGGAGATGCACACCATTCTTTACAGACAAATATTTATACCTATCTTCCAGAACCCTCAGGTATGAATAAAATCATCTCGTACATATAAATATAATTTAGTTATTTACCTCTTACACTCAAAGAACCACCTGGGAATAACAAGAATTCTTGAAATATTAACGTGGAAAGTGTTTTTTGATGTGCTGAATTCAGACTGCGATTATTCCGTGGACTTTGTCCAGTGGAAACCGGTTAAACACCTGCAGAATGCTGGCAGTTTTGTCATATAATGTCCTTTAAAGTGAGTCTGCCCTATTTTCTTGATACATTCATAATCTTTTCTTGATAAGGAAAGACATAATTAAAAGGTATATTTATGAAATATCCAGAGGATGCTTGTGAGAGACAGTCATCAATGAAGTTAGGCACACTGTTTCTTAGAGTTTCTGTTACTTCTGCTCTCATTCCAGTGAAGTTCCCATCCTGATCTTGGCATCCTACGTTCCCTACAGAACTTTCAATGGTAGACATGGTTAAACAAGGGACAAACTCTCATACATACACTTTACTTACAGCTCAATGCTTTTTCCCCTTCGTCTTCCTATTGTGATCATCATGGAGTTTTAAGGGCACTTAAGATTAAGTTCGAAGGGGATCTAACGCCTTTGCAAGAAAGCAGGCAATTTTTATTTTTATTTTGGAAAATATTTTCTCAGGAACAGAAAGAAACATTAAGTGGGGGTAGAAACAAAGGTTGGACCGCATTTCTGTGTAAACATTGTGCTATCCAAAAGCATATGGCTCAATTTATTCTCTGCCAAACATCGTTCACCTTGGGGAAGGGAGAGCTATGGCGTTGCATTGAGGCCCTCTGGAAGCAGCCTTCTTCATGTCCTTACACTCACTGAGGCATCAGAAAAGACACATCAACGCCCAAAGCGCAAATGTTTCATCTGTTGGGTATGAAATATGGCATCTTTTGTGGCTTTGACTTCTATTTCCCTGATGGCTAAAAATGTTGAGTACTTTTATATTTGCTTAGAGGGTGTTCGTGTATCTTCTTTTGCACATTTTGTGAGATTCATCTCTACATGTTGACTTTTAATGCATCTTAAATTACAATTTCTTTAAAAAATTTACATTTGCCTTTTCCCTTACTGTTATATAGAAATATATTTGATGTTTATATATTGACCCTTCAATCCTGTGACATTGGTAAATTCCCTTATTAGTTCTAGTAGGGTTTTTGGGTTTGTTTTAGATTTGATTTTTAAGAATCTCCCCACCTAACGTGAGGCTTGAACTTATAATTCCAACATCAAGAGTCGTAGGCTTCACCCACTGAACCAGTCAGGCTCCCCTAGTGGTGTCTTTTTTTCTTTTCTTTTATATTTTTATTGAGATTTTCGTATGTCCACAATCATACCATCTTTCAAAAAATGCTGTTTTATTTCCTTTTTAAAAAAGTTTATTTATTTATTTTTGAGAGAGAACACAAGCAGGGGAGGGGCAGAGAGAGAAAGAGAGAGAATCTCAAGCAGGCTCTGTGCTGTCAGCATGGAGCACAATGTTGTGTTAGTTTCAGATGCACAACATAGAGATTCCACGGTTCTGTACATTATTTAATGCTCACCACAGTAAGTGAAGTCACCATCGGCCACCACACAATGGTATTTCAGTACTATTGGCTATAATCCCTATGCTGTACTTTTAATCTCCAAGATTTATCTTATAACTGAAAGTCTGTGTCTCTTAATCTCTTTTATCTGTTTCTTCCATCGCCCCCACCTGCCTTCCCCCTGTCAACTACCAATTGGGAATTTAAGGGTTCTCTGCATTTAAGGGTTGGTTTGATTTTTGTTTATTTGTTTTGTTTTTTTAGATTCCACATATAAATTAAATTGTATGTATAGTATTTGTGGAAAGATTTTTTATTTTATAGTCAATATATTTAATAGATAAAGGACTTCATAGATGTTTCATATCTCCTTATGTCACTTTGATAACTTTCTTCAATTAATTTTTCAATTTTATCTATAGGGTTAAGTTTATTGGCATAAAGTTTTTCCAAATATTACCATAATATGCCTTTAAACTTTCATTCAGGCACATAGGAAATTTCAAGTAGCCTTGGCCTTATAGTGATGAATTAGGGGAGATAATCACAAAGAAAAGCCAGTTCTAGAATAAGATCCATGAAAGAAGTGAAATAAAATATGATTTATGAAAAGAAGTTAACATCTTTGAACAACTTCCTTAAAATCAATTGTGTAATGATATATATATATATATATATATATATATATCTTATGTATGTTTATATGTATTTATGAATAAAATTATACATTATACTTCCTTTACATGGCAGTCTAGAAGAAGATCGTGGTCTTGATTGGTAAGTTGCTGATTCTAGAGATAATCCAAACTTTGGGTCAGGTAGGCAGGAAACATCAAGCTCAACAACTAGTTTCCATCTCTTTTTCCAAGGTTTTATTCTAGTTGTTGCTATCTCTCTACACTGGAGAAAGACAAATTTTATAGGAGGAAGTAAGCCAAATGCTGTTCAGTTCACTTCTGCTCATGTCCCATTACCCTGAAATTAGCCACATAATGTAATTTCATGAAAAGCCAGGATAACTATGTTTTAGTTTTTGGTAGTTGTGTGCCTGGTTAAAGTATGGGGGACTCTATTTCTAAAAGCTTAAAGTAGACAATAGATGTTATAATAAAGTGCTTAGAACCTATCAAAATCTCTAAATATACTTTAAGAAAATTGAATATATACTCTGATTAAACACTGATGAGCAGGGGAAGGGAGGATATACCAAATAAAATACCAAAAAGTCAAACTTATGTTAAATAGTGAAATGTGAGAGTCTGAAATATAAAAAAGGGCTCTATATGATCATAGCTAATAAAACTAAAGAGAAAAGATGGGGACAAATAGGTAATTAGTTTTAGATGATGCATTTATCTATTTGGGCTAAAAGTTCATAATTAAAATCAATCAAAACTTACAAAAAAGGAAAAAGCAACATCAGAATGGTCTTGGCTCCAGTATCAGTCCCTGAATTACCATGGTCCAACTTAGGATTTTTTGACTTCACTGTTGGATGAAAGAGATGTGCTTTAGTAGAAACCATCCTTTAAAATTTGAATTCAGATCTTTTCCCAGGCTAGCGGTAGGTGGGACATTTCTCTCTCATGGTGCTGGGTGGTGGCAGCAGCTCCCAGATGGCCACACGATTATGAGGATCAACAGCCAACAAGCTAACCACCATTCTGTCCCCAGGTAGCCACTGTTTGTCACTTTCAGTACAGTGTTCAGAACATTGCATGAGACATTCAGCACTTTAGTATACAGTAGGCTTGCCGTTTGATGACTTTTCCCAGCTGTAGGCTAACGTAAGCAGAATGTACGCGAGGCTAAGTTATGATGTTCTGAAGGTTAGGTGTATTCTGTATTCAATGCATTTTTGACTTACAATACTTTCAACTTACCATGGATTTATGAGAACATAACCCCATTGTATATTGCAGAAGATATGTAGAATAACATACAATAACTTAATTGGGAATAAACATTTGTAAACTGTGGGGACCAAATGAAGTTTGCTTTGGCAATGGATTCAACAAAAGCCTGTGACGAGATTTAAAAAAAAATTTTTTTAACATTTATTCATTTTTGAGAGACAGATAGAGTGAAAGTGGGGGAGAGGCACAGAGAGAGGGAGACACAGATTCTGAAGCAGGCTCCAGGCTCTGAGCTGTCAGCACAGAGCCCGACGCAGAGCTTGAACCCATGAGTGGTGAGATCATGACCTGTGCCGAAGTCAGACTCTCAACCAACTGAGCCCCCCAGGCGCCTCATCTGTGGTGAGATTTCAAAAATGCATACCATCATAAACCACCACACTAAAAGACTTAAAAATTTGAATACAAAAATATACTTCTCCGCTAAACAATCTATACATTTAACAAAATCCCATTCAATATTTCAAAGTGATTTAAAATCACTGGCTGACTTCGAAGGTCACCTGGAAGCATGAGGGTGCGAAAAAACTGCATGTAGAAAATGTTGACCACCCAGTAGAATAGTGAGCAAAAGATACGAGGAAGCAATTTGAAGAATATGGTTAAATTGTTCCAAATTTAAAAAGAATATCAGTTTTTCCTATCTAATTTGCAAAGAGGAGGACACTTATTTGTAACATTTCTCGTTAATTATTAATCATTACAGACTTTGTAGAAAGCTATTTTGCAATTGTGGCTGGTACTTTCAGGACTGGCTTTGGGATGGCGCAGTCTTCCTTCCAGAAATTTCATGATACTGTGACTTAAATATACTGTTCATAACTTTGTTTCATCTGCATAAACAATTTGTTAATAAGCCAAAGGCCCCATATTAGTACTTTAAAAACTAGATCGTGGGGCGCCTGAGTGGCTCAGTCGGTTAAGCGTCTGGCTTCTGGCTTCGGCCCAGGTCATGATCTCACGGTTCGTGGGTTCGAGCCCTGCGTCAGGCTCTGTGCTGACAGCTAGCTCAGAGCCTGGAGCCTGCTTCAGATTCTGTAACTCCCTCTCTCTCTGACCCTCCCCTGCTCACGCTGTCTCTCTCTGTCTCTCGAAAATAAATAAAAAACATTAAAAAAAACCTTAAAAAAATAAAAACTAGATGGTGAAATACTCATAAATTAGCATATTAATCATCAATTACAATGGTAAAGATCATTACAAAATAAAAAACTCTCTAATTTTAATTTAAAATATATAATATGGATCTAAATGATAAATGTCCACAAACTGATAATTTATCAATGCTTATTTTTTTTGCCTTATTTTTTCTTCTATGGCAAACATGTTAGGTTTTGGAATATGGAAAACAATTTTGTAAAAACCTCTCTCTTTATGTAAAAAAATACATACTTTGTTCATTTCTTATAGAAAAAATTTCCGTATGTAGTTTGGAATGCACTGAATCCATTAATAATTGGTCTGTCTGTTGGACTTTTCCTTGAACCTAGTTTAAAATAGCAAAAGAGAATTTGTACATGCAGGCATAACCCATGTTGTGTCTATTGAGCCACGATTCTCCCCCTTTCCAGAAATTTCTATCCCCCACCTTGCTCTTTCCACAAAATCTCGAACCGAAGCCAGCTATTCCTAGACATTACCTAAAAGGCTCCTCTCTGCCACTCTCACATGCCTGTGTGCTGAGCCCACACGTTCCTACGGAATGATTCTCACTCCAGGTCCGTGGTTCTGTCCCTCAGCAGCAAAGTCATTGACATCACTGGAATTTCAGAGCTTATAATTCAACTGCATATTTAACACCTTGTTAAAACTTTAAAAAAAAAAAAAAGGGAATTCATGCCTCCTTAGGTGCTATCCTGAAAGGATCAGCCCCAATGGAGAGGCAAACAGGTTTATCAAGACAGCCAGAAGGGCAGAAACTTTGCTTTTATTAATCCATGTGTAAATTGGATTCAGCAGAGCGAGTTGGTCAGATGAGAATCCTGAGAGCTGGGTCTGGTGTGATGGGTTGGTGGCACTCTGCCGTCCCCTCTGGCTCCGGGCAGCACACGCTGGCAGAGAAGCTCCCAGGGCTCAGGCCGACACGTGTAGGAGACACTGTCGGGGACAGGACTGGCTCAACTGCTCTCTGTTCTTTCCGTTCCCCACAGGGCTCTCCTTTCCTCCGAACTCCAGATCTCTCTTTCTGCCTCAGTCTTTTTCTTTTTGCACAAAGCTGATGAAGCATGCAGTGCGAAGTATTATAGACTGAATATGCTCCCACGTTTAGGGCTGTGTATATTTTTGATAAACATTATGGGAAAGGTCCAGGTTTACCTTCAGGGAATGGGGTGTTATTATTGGGATTTCTGACATCAGTGGGTTTGTATTTTGCCAGGAGATTCAGGGAGCCCACAGATAACTCTCTACAACAGAAAAATCAAACTGTGATCCCAAGGCTACAAATGGATGGTTGTTGAACTTAGCATAGTTTTGTCAGGACATAATCGTGTGCAAGAGAAACTTGGTGAGGCAATGCGTTATCCAGGAGCACTCGTGTGTGCTTGGGGCCATTAGTGAGCAGGAACCTTCAGCTAACCTGTGGCCCCTTGTCTGGCTTCTGTTTCTTCAATTCTGAAGGAAATTGAAATAATAAATACTACCTCCCAAAGCTAGCATGAGGATAAAATGAGATCGTGTATGTGGACACGCATAGAAAAAGCTTAAAGTGTCGTACAGGAAAATATCAAAGTGTGGTTATTGCGTTTCGGCTTTACTGGAAGGTGAAGCCTCTTTCCCCATCCAATGTCTGAAGTCACAGGAGGTAAGCACCACCCAGTTCTCTGACAGATGGGGAAAATGAGGCTCAGATTAAGTCAAGTCCTGCTCAATATCTTATCATTTGTAAGTGATCAAGGTAGGATTTCCACATGCATGGCTCTGTTCAGTGTGGCATTTGAAATAAGGTCTGGGTCAGGCCAAAAAGTCAAGAAATATTTCCTGGGGCATCTGGGCGGCTCAGTCAGTTAAGCGTCCGACTTCCGCTCAGATCATGATCTCACAGTTCATGGGTTTGAGCCACGTATCGGGCTCCGTGCTGACTGCTCGGAGCCTGGAGCTTTTTTCAAATTCTGTCTCCTTCTCTCTTTGCCCCTCCTCCTCTCATGCTCTGTCTCTGTCTATTTCAAAAATAAATATTTAAAAAAATTAAAAAATATGTAAAATATAAAAAAGTATTTCCTTATTACATGAATGAATGAATGAACACAAGAAAATTGGTGCACAGATGCTGACTCGCCTCCACATTCATTCTGGAGCAAAAAAGAGTTCAGAAAAACAGCAATGGGGTTTGGAGAAGTTGTTGAAAACCCGAAGGAATTTCTAGGTAACGATTTCTAGGTAACGCGTTTACGGCTCTAGTTTAGTGGAGGCGTCAATGGTTTTAAGTTTGCTGTTTTAACTCGGTATTCCATCAGGCACAACCCTGATTGCCTGACAGCAGACAATATGCATTTTCCATCTCTCAAAGGACTGTGGACTGAACTATGCCCGCGATGTGAATTGTGTTCCCCGCTGCAATAAAGAAAACACTAACAGCCCTTTTCTCTGTGTTCAGGGTATAAGACAAAACAGCTTTTCATGCTTAGAATTACCTAATAGGGGACCGTCTTTAGGTTGCTCAACTAAGTAAAGCACCTTAGGCTCGGCTCTTCCTCACCAACTGTATTTACATTAAAAGAAGAAAAAATTGTGGGGCACCCGGGTGGCTCAGACTTCAGCTCAGGTCATGAACTCACGGTTCATGGGTTCAAGCCCCATGCCAGACTCTGTGATGACAGCTCGGAGCCTGGAGCCTGCTTTTGGAATCTGTGTCTCCCTCTCTCTCTGTCCTTCCCCCACGTGAACTCTCTCTGTCTGTCTCTCAAATAAATTAAGATTAAAACAATTTTTTTTAAAGAAGAAAAACTGTTAGATAGTACTTTATTAAAAAAAAATGAACAATTACTGATAGTTTGAATAGTATAAAGTTGTACTTATGAATCTCACTGGTGATGTTTGTCATATAAATAAATGGGTAGGCATTTATTGAAAAAAGTATATTTCCTATGTGACATGTAACTGGCAACATAGTCTCATTTTAGCTCATGAACAGAAAGGTTAGTGAAGAGCACGTGACTTTCCTTGGTGTGGAGCAGGGTGGGCCCTCTGAATCGGTAAATTGTGTGTGTCTGGGAAAATGAGATGTAATAAATGAGGGCTTGAGTTGTCGGATAAAATTTATTGTACGAAACTATCTAACTCAAAGCTTTCTTACTCCAAACTCCTGGTGGATTGCCAAAAGTGAGCTTGAAGTATTAGGACATCAAAAATATGTAGGTCCGTAGGAACCAATAGGTCTTATGGGCATCTCTTCTTCAAAGGAAGGTATTTTTTGAAAATGTAAAGGGTTATTTGGAAAGGATCATGTAGACATCTGTAGTAATTCCTTTACATGGCATCATTATTAAGTCTCTTGAATTCCAGAGCAGATTTGGGATGACTGAAAAATTGATGAAAAATTCCAAGGACTGAGAGAGAACAAGAGTACAAATACCTTCCCTCTTTAGTACGCCATCGCTGAACTAGACGCCCTTTGGACCCACTCCACCTCCTCGCTTCTGGTAGCCTCACCAAGGCTATTCCACACATGCAGCAGAGTTTAGCCTTGCCCGAATGTGCCGGAGACCCAGGGAGCTGATCGGGAGCCCGAGAGCTGTCCACGGAAGGAGCCAGTGGTTATTTATGGAGGAAAGGTCACCTTGGGTGACATTTGTTACTGCACTGCCTCCCATCTAATCAGGGACGGCTAAAAAGTAATTAAATCAACCCACTCTCGACACGGCAGATGACCTGCGTGTGTCTGCTCCAGTGTGAGTGACGCCAAGATTAATGGCACCTTTATCAGGAGCCCACACAACACTATTAAACCATCCCGTCTGCCATTTTCATAGCCACGAGCTGTTGTTTTTCTAATGGAAACAAAAATGTCAACATCACAAGATGGATTTCTCTCTGGAAATAGAATTGCGTCTTCAATAGGGTTTACTCCTAATCTAGGTGATCATTATTGTAGAAGGGGCTTTGAACAGACCAGCTTTGCTTGGGATTCAAGAAGAACTAGAAAATACACTTCTGTATCAGAGACCACGATCTCTTTCCTCTGCTTTTTTTTTTTTATAACTTTGCAGGGCACAGAGGGACAAGCAGATGAAATTAGAGTAAAAAATCATTAATTCTATCCCTGCGTCCACCTCGAGGGTGGTTTGGGTAAACACAAACTCTTAGGCTTAATTTCTTGGTTGTGAAATTGACTAATTCTTTATTCTAAGAGGATTTGGAGTCTCACGGTTGAGGCACTAATCAAAGAGTGTCTCTAAATAATGTTGAATTTATTGCATTTAGATAGAACACAAATATACCACACGTTATGTTATATATATGCATGCATCTATGTACATTCGTACACATACACACAGACACATGCACGTATGTATACAGTTAAGCCTCCAGGAGGAGCCTTGGGGTTTGGGGGAGTCTGAAAGATCATTGGGAAAGTGGAACTGGCTTACAGTAACTTCCCTCTTGTACATCTGTGTTTGCATGTAATATTATTCTAGGGCTGGTGTTAGAATACACAGTGGTTGAAAAAGTATTAGAAAAATAAAAAGTGGGCTCTGGTTCTAGATATTTTAATGTATTAAACTGCACTAATAACAGAAACAGAGAAAACTTACAACCCTGGTTTTGGGCTTAAAAGTAAATTTCCTTTCAGGGCCTCATGCTTAAGTGTTCCAAGGCTTGGATGCCAGTGGGAACCCAGAGAGCTCAGGAGCCTGTCACCCCCTCAGCTGCCACCACCAGGGCACACGGCAGGGGCACACGGCAGTTAGACTATGGCATCTGTCAAACAAATGCCACTTTTTAATTGGGCAAAGGGGTGGTGCACAGAGAATGAAATTTTTTTAGGACCCATTTATTGTGGGCAGGGCCTTGTGGTCACTACCAGATTCGAGATTTCTGTCTCCGTGAAGCAGATGGCCATGTGTCACTTTGGACAAGCTGTGTTGGAAATTATTCTCTTACTCTGTGTTTGTCTTCTCTGCACTTCCCTTCCTTCTGGTAAGCCCATCAAGTATGTTATAATAACCTCCACACTAAATGGAAAAGAGAGAGAGAGAGAGAGAGAGAGAGAGAGAGAGAATGATCTAAGTGGTGGCACGCTCCTGCCCCCTGAAAATTTTCCTTTATTTAAATTTCAACAGAGAGGACCAGGACGTCCTTCTGACCACTCTCACTGACACTGGAAGGCCCTCTCTGCTTCCACAGCATTCTCCAACTTTTCCCACAATGCTCTACTTCTACATTTGACATGGACTCCCTCCCTGGACCTCCAGCTCCTAGATCATTAGGGCAATACCTCCTCCATCTTTGTATTTCCAGCAAAATCTTGATTTCCCTTTGCCATAAGGAGCACAGTCAATATCTGTTGCTTTATCCAAAGAAACAAAAGTGAAACTATTAACAATTTAAGAGGTACTTGTTTGTGGCTGAGGAAGTCACCTACATGCAGGGGGTGCATAACAGATTTCTTAGTGGGAATTCTGGGAGGAATCCTGAGAAGTAGCTGGAAAGCTGGAGTGAAAGACAAGTCAGGAGGAAGCCTGAGTGCAGGGACGTGGTTTGCAGAGCCGTCCCCAGGATTTTGCTCCCTGCTGCCTCTTCTCTAGAGATGGGTGTTTTCTGTCTTTCTCTATTTTCAACTACCACAGGCCACTTGTATCTTGTCTCCATTGCACCCTGTGGTTCTCAGCCTTTAACCTGAGGCTGGGTGCCTGGAAGATGGTGTAGGGAGACAGTGATGAGAAATCCTAATGAAGACTGGCACGTCGATCGTGTTCTGTCTGTCTGCTCATAACTCCAAGCAGTCCAGGACTGCCCTGAAAAATGCACACACACAACCCTGGGGGCAGCAGGAGAAGGAGTGAAGAGGCACCGGGAGATGCCTGGGCAGCAGGTCCCTCAAATGCATCCACCTACATCACCCCCCGCCTCTGCTCTGTGGCACCCAGGACCCAGGTTGCCCAGGTCGCATCGTTCACAGCGCCCTTCACCTGCCCACCTCATGGATGCACTAGCCCATGGTCAACATGCACACCCTTCTCCCACAGTTGCCCCTGCCCATGACAATGAAAGACAATTGGGAACTTATGCTCCTGACCAACAAACGCTATAAACATAATCTAGAAAGACAAGCCATTGCTGGGGTTTTGCTCAAGGCAATGGCCTTTACCCCCAAGTATATAAGGATGATGCGAAAGCACCACGTACCGGGCTATGTAATACCACTATATATATAAAGTGCCACTATATGCCAGACTGTGCTTGGTGCCCCAAATGCCACACAGTTACACTTTCAGAGATGAGATCATGGAAACTTAAGGCACTTGAGTAAACCTTCCTGGGGATACGTCCATAACGAGAAACCCAAATCCAGCCCCGTCAGGCCCGAAGCTTACGATTTTTGCAGTAGGCAATACCTTTGGTGTCTGGCAGGTGTTTTAAAGGCTCTCTTCCTGTTGCATATAAAACATTTCTCTGATGGTTGCAAATGCTATGTACTGGTGTGTATTTCTTTAATTCACATATAGTCAATAAAGGTTTAATACAAATTCTGATATTGGACAACTTCCTTTGCCAAACTTGTTTAAAGACCTGAAAACCTCTGAGTATGTCTACTTATAAGAATAGCTTATTGCCCAACTAGCCCTCATAAATAGTTCACTTTGGTTTTTCTCCCTGAGTTCCCATAACTTAAAATATTTTAACCTTTTATGAGCCTAGAGGTTCAGACTTTCAGAAGGGCAATGTCATAATTGGAAGCTAATGAAATTGGAGGGGAAGATGATTCAGAAAACATGTCCGACATTCACTTATGTAACTGAGATAGGTTGACTATTCTGTTTCTTCACATAGGAATTGGCCAAAATAATTAGTTGTTTGTAGAAGCGATAATCCATTTTCCTGCAATTTTAGTGACACTACTAGTTCAAAGCGTGCTTTGAGCAGTTGCTGATTTCTAAACACTCTGTAATGGATATTGTATGTTTGGTCTCAGTTTTCTCTGTAGAGTCAGACTTCTGGTGAGATCCAAGGTCAGCTACTTTGGAGCAAGAGGCCTGGGACTAGTCACATAATTTCTCTATGCCTCAGTATCCCTATCTCTCTTATGGGGCTCTTGTGTGGAGTAGCGGAAGCACTTATAAGGGCGCCTGGGTGGCTCAGTCGGTTGAGCGTCCGACTTTGGCTCAGGTCATGATCTCACAGTTCGTGGGTTCGAGCCCTGCATTAGGCTCTGTGCTGACAGCTCAGAGCCTGGAGCCTGCTTCAGATTCTATGTCTCCCTCTCTCCGCCCCTCCTCTGCTCATGCTCTTTCTCTGTCTCTCAAAAATAAACAATTTCTTTTTTAAAAAGGGAAGCACTATGTCTTCTAGATAATACTAAGTCAATATATATTAATACCTATTATTATTTCAATCACAAAACCCAAATGCTGTTCAGCAATTAATGAATTATGTTCAAGCCAGGTATAAATTTTGGCCACATAGATATATAAAATCTAAAATATTCTAATGGAATCCCAAATCAACTCTGTATACTGATGAACAGTAATAAGGGCATAATGTATTCCTTCCTCAAAATCACCTAAAGAGTAATTTTTTAATTATTCTGCTTTGCTGAGTGTGTGTGTGTGTGTGTGTGTGTGTGTGTGTAAAATGTCATCAAACTATTTTGATTGGTCTCTTAGGTGAAATGTGAGTATGTTATAGAAACTGAGTTCCAATTTAGGAAAGTGTTTAATGCTTTGAAAGAACAAACTCTCCTGTTTGCTCCCTGTGACTAAGGAAGGAGCGGGGTGGAGGGTCTCTTTGTCAGAGACCAGCGTGTGTGTGGACCGGAGCTGCGCTGCTGGTGACTTACCCAGGCCACCCACGGCCAGAAAACTCATTGGGAGTGACTGTAACTTAAGAACCCGAAATAAGCCAAGTGGCATTAAAAACACTTAGTTTAAGGGACTAACTGAATGATTCCATCCTTTGGTTTATTCCCGCTACTTCTCTGAATCTGAAACTCTGTAGCCAAAGCTGGCATCTGGCAAGGGTGGGGGAGGGGAGTTTTGCTCTCCACAGGGAGATAAAATCACAGGGATAACACCTTTCCCTGCACTAATGCAGGCATGCTCTTTGGAGCCACAATTCCAGTGTCACGTTTGGGGAATAGCGGGCTGTCACAAGAGTGGGACACTCAAGATATTTCAGCTGTTCTGTGTGTTGAGAAGAAACTGTTTCAGAAAACAAATCAATAAGAAAATGACTCTAAAGAGGGATAAATAATTGCTAGGCGCAGAGTTTTCTTTAATCCAAATTGAACTTGGGCCATTAACCTGAAATCTGAAACATAGGTGGGTGTTCTGTTAACAGCCAGAATCTTTTCAATGTGTAAGCAAACAGGGTTTCTCTATAATGAGTTAAAAGCAGGAATTTCAGGAAATAATTTTGTTAATGTTTCCCTGACCCGAGATTTCTCGGGTTTACTCTACTATTTGATTCCTTTTCCAGGTAGTTACCAGTATCTTTTTGGAGAAAAGATTTTCCTGATCACCAAGAAGTGATTTTGGGGTCAGGAAATCAGTATTGACATCAACAGATAGAAGCTGTTGGGAGAAAATTGAATGGATTTGAGCCCATACACCTGGGCATGTTTTATTCTGGGCTGAATCGGGAAAGGGGTTTATTCATGTGCTTCAGTGAACATGCACTAGATTTTAGGAAACGGTTAATCTTTTGTTAAAATTCAAGGTCTTCTGGGACTCCTTGGTCATTCATTACAGGTATCAAAGCAAAAACTAAATTCTGCTGTATTGTGAAGTTTGGCGCACGCAGTTGGAAAAATCTTAATGATCAAGCAACCATGTGTTTTTACTCAGATATGTTTTATGACGTAGCTGTAAAATCTTGTCTCAAATAGACCTACCGCAGTCTTGCATTGTTTCACAGACAGTAATAAGACTCGCTTCTAAAACGCCTTTGTATTAAGTCTAAAAGACAGATGAAAAGTAGAGAGCTTTGCATGGGAATTATTTATGACTTCTTTATGACTAACACCCAGGATCGTAACAACACTGTGCAAACCTAAGTGTTACCTTTGAGTCTGCAGAAATCACAGCAATGAGTGTGTGACAGCAGTTCAAAGTCCATCCACATAGGCCACTGTTAACAACTGTGTTTAAAGGTTTCTAATTTGGCATAAATAAAGGTCCAGAAGGATTAAAGCATGATATGTTGGCTATCAGTCTAGAAGGAGTATTGTTCATAACATTTGAAGGGGGAAAAAAGGCGTACATTGTTGTTTTGACTCAGTCTTCCTCAAAGGGGAGAAAAATTCTTTTCAAGACATACCATAAAATTGTAGAATTCTGGTCTTAAGGGGAAAAAGATCTGTAAACTGTGACAAAGTAAATGCATTAATCTAATCAAATTTGACATATGGTCAAATTACATATGACTTTTTAAAATATTATACTATTTTGAAGCTTTCTGCCTATCTTTCTTATCAACTCCCCATAATGTATTTTCATAGGAAATTCTCAGACATTGTCCCCCACATAAGGAACTAGAATGATGCATCACAAGTTGTCTACTGCCATTGTCAAGTGTTTATTTATTTGTTTTGTTTTGTTTTGTTTGAAGTGTTTACTTTAGATTCACTGAAGGTGTGGTCCTGTCTTCCTTCCCAAAGACGCAGTTGTCACTGGGAAAATGCCATGAAGAAATTATCTGGACTATGGTGCCAGTTTCCTTTTTATCCCTCCCAGATACCAAAGATAAATGCTAAAAAATTATCTTATGCATGTAATATTTACTCAAAACATCTAGTGAATGTCTATTATATCCTAGGCCCTGTTTAAAGGGCTAGCTTATATTTTGAGATTCATCATACACCAGTCATAGAACCTGATTAGTTATCCATTAAGATTTGAAACTGTGTTGATAGGGGCACCCAGGTGGCTCAGTCAGTTAAGCATCTGACTTTGGATCAGGTCATGATCTCATGGTTCATAGGTTCGAGCCCCACATTGGCTCTGAGCTGACAACTCAGAGCCTGGAGCCTGCGTCAGATCTTGCATCTTCTCTCTCTTTGGCCCTTCCCCACTTGTACTCTCTCTCTCTCTCTCTCAAAAATAAATAAATAAACTTAAATAAATTAAAATAAATTAAAGGGAAAAAAGAAACTGTTGATAGTGGGGACCATGTCTTACCCACGCCTTTGAATCCATTTCTCTTCATAGCATACTTAACAGCTTTTTATACTTAATGGATATTAAATTAAGATTTACCTGTGGGATGGAAAACAAAAACAAATGAAAGTCTTTTCTCCAAAGTGAAGTATTATGCGAAGTTGAATCAAGCAGGCTTTTGAAACACATGCTTGAACTATTTATGTGATACTTGGAACTGACTCCACTTAGATCAGGACTTGTGTCTCACAAAGTAGAGTTATTAACTGTCATGGGTTGAAGTGTGTCCCCTCCAAAATTCATATGTTGGAATCCTTAGAATGTGACTGCATTTGAACAGGGACTTTAAAGAGGTGATGAAGGTGAGATGCGGTTATTAGGGTGGGTTCTAATCCGATACGGACAGAAGGAAGAACATATGAAGAAAGAGAAAGTGGCCATCTGTAAGCCAATAAGAGAGGACACCAATCCTGGCAACATCTTGACTATGGACCTCCAGCCTCCAGAACTACAAAAAAAAAAAAAAAAAAAGAATTTCTGTTGTTTAGACCCCCCAGTCTATGCTACTTTGCTATGGCAGGGCTGCCAAACTAATGGACTGATAAACTTGATTTCATTATCTGAAAGGTGCACAATAAGATTTTGAAACCAACATGCATTTCTTTCCTTTATTTTTTTCCCTCGGTTATCCTATCTGTATCTATATGTATGTGTGGCACATGGATGGTTAAGTTACACTTTATAAAGAGTAGCGCCTATATTTATCTCTCTTATGAGAGAGAATTGAGGTTAACATTTTGAACTCCAGCCTGTTCCTGTGGGATCTGGCTGCAAACAGTGTGATGATGTTTTTCATTCCTACAAGGGGCAGAGGGCCAGAGCGTGATCGATAGAGAACTGTGAAGATAGCATCCTGGTGCAGAAAGGCATTTAGCATGCTTTGTAGAGTGGAGAGTTCTAGTTTATGTTATGTTATGTTATTTTGTTTTATTGTGTAGAGTTCTATTTTAAAGCCAACTAGTCTTCCATGCAGAGGCATGACTTTCTTACCAATGAGCTAACTTTGGTGGAGTCACTGTTATGAGTACATGTGACTTGGCAATGTTGAACTCTTTGATGTGATGAGCGGTAATCCAGAGGACCTTGTTAGAGACATTATGCACCCAGATAATGTGACTAAGAATAAAGAACCACCAAATAAATCCTATGCAAAAAAATTGCTAGTCACTGCCACAGTTAGGCTCTTTTATAGTCTGAGATCATCGCACAGTGCTTAGATGAATGTGTGTGGGTAGAGATAGAGGCTGTGTGTCTACCAGCTGTTCGGACTTGGCCACCTCGTTGCCATGCCAGTGATAGCCTGGTGCATTGTTACTGTAAAAAACCCAACAATGTTGAGTCTAATTAGCCAAGAATATGGGCCCTCCCATTTAATTCTTCTTCTTTTATAAAAAAGTGTATTTTTATTTATTTTCAGATAGAGGTAGAGAGCAAGCGGGAGAGGGGTAGATAGACAGGGAGACAGAATCCCAAGCAGGCTCTGTAATAGAGCCTGGTGCAAGGTTGGAACCCACAAACCGTGAGATCATGACCTGAGCCAAAATCAAAAGTTAGATGTTTAACCCACTTAGGTCACCCTGGTGCCTCCGATTTAATTCTTCTATTAAATCTGTCTGGAGCAAAGTGGCTAACAAGGAAGCCTTACTGAGATGCAGATGTGGGATTAGTGAAACCAACAAAAACATGAAGCCCAGCAAAAAGCAAGAATGCACTCCTATCTCTGGAGGTCTTTGTAAATCAGGCAGGATGTCTCATGTCATGTACCAGACTCTGCATCTCTACTCTCTTCCTCAATCTCTACAAGAATCTTGGTTGAAGGCTGTAAAAATTATGTAAGGCTTGCAAGAAAAGAAAAGTGCTTACGTCACGTCCATATCTGTAGAGTCAGTATAGAAGTTATATCTGAATGAATACGGTTCAGTGAGGTCTGATGAGCCTTATGGCTTGAAAAGGAATATTACGAAAATTCTTCAAAGACCTCATCCATCCTTCCCTGAATATGACTTGCTCTTGTCTTTGATTCTAAACCATAATCCATTACCCAGACTTGTTGGTTCTTTCACTCCAGTGTCTCCTGTGCCTATTCCTGACATTCTATTTTCTGTTTCACTGCTAAACTTCTGGAATGTTCCCTTGCTCTCATGACATCTGGATCCAGTGCCTTGAGCCACAGTTTGCAGTTGACCCTTGACCAACACAGGTCCAAACTGCACAAGTCCTCTTATATGTCAATTTTCTCAATAAATACGATACAGTACTATAGATGTATTTTTCTGTTATGGTTTTCTTCACATTTTTTCTCTAGCTTACTGCATTGTAAGAATACAGCATATAACACATATGACTTGCAATATATGTGTGAATCAACTATGTTGTTGGTAAGTCTTCTGGTCAACAATAAGCTATTGGCAAAGCGTTAGGGGAGCATATACATGGATTTTTGACTGTGTGGATGGTATGCACCCTTAACCCCATGTTGTTCAAGGGTCAATTGCATGTTGATTACCCAGAGAAAACTTTGCCTCATGATTCCCCAGTACCTTCCTGAAGCCTCTTATATCAAATCTCAGTCTCTTTCCTTGTTTTTCACACCCACACATCAGAAGGCCTTTCAGACAACTGCCTCCTTTGCCCTCCATCCCATCTCCCAATGGACTTGGTGCAGGTCTCTGAAGCCTCAGACATGTCACCAGCCCTGGCTCAGTCCCTGCCCCTCCTCTCAGAACCTGATACTCCACCTAAGAGTGCCTTTCCCCTTCTTCTTAGTTTCTTCCAGGCCCTTGCCATGGCTTGGCACTAACAAGGTGTTCTCCTGGGCTGACACTGTCCTCTTGTGTGTTAGAGTGAGTGCCCTGCTGGTTTATATCTGTCATCATCACTTCACTGGGTGCCATAGTTCTTAAGAGCTGGCTTTGGAACTGCAGACATGGGTTTGGACCCCAGCCCCACAATCACGAGCTCCGTGTGCCTCAGTCAGCTCCTCAAATGCCTTGATCCTCATTACCTCTAACGTCTTGATATTTCAATAATTTCATCTTTGAATCTGTGTTTCTAAGTGAAGTCCAGTGGGACAGTGGAGCATGGGAGGGGGGGTGTGGGGCTTGGGGCCTCAGCTCACACAATGTCTCCCCACCGCTGCTTCCTCCACTTCCCCAGGACAGGTTTGTCTGCTCCCCCACCAGGGTTGCCCCAGAGGCACACATGGCCTCCCCCTCCCTGGCCCACCCACGGGCCACTGCTACAGCCATCCCCGGGCCCTGCCGCTGCCCACCCCAAACGTGAGTCCACAGGGATGCCAGTCACCCAGCACACCCTCACCCTGGCACGGAAGGGACACTAGTTGTAGGGGCTGCTCATCCATGTTGGTTGGACCCGCAGGCCCTGGGAAGTAGAGATGGCTGGCATGAACTCACGCCTTCCAGCCAGTGCAGACAGCCCGCCACAGAGCTGGGGGCTGACCATGGGCAGGAGGAGATCCCAGGAAGACCTCATTCCTAGTGGGGCCACCGCCACTGGCACCTGTGGATCTGCACATGCTCCTTGATTATCCCTGTGCGTGACTGAGTGCGACGTTACATGAGAACAGAAATAATGCCTCAAACGTTACAGAGACTGTGGAAGAAAGTAGAGAGCTTTATATTTTAGTACCATTATAGGCGCTATTTTCATGCTTTTTTAAACACAGAGTTCCACATTTTCATTTTGCACCTGTCTGCAAATTACACAGCCAGTTATACAGAGAATTATTTTGGGAAGTAAATGAAATAGCACATGTTAAACGCGTGAAAAATACTCAACAATGAATAATTCTTGTTTTTATAAATGAATGTGTGCTCCCCCAGCTATACGGTAATTTCCTTGAGAGACAGGGTTGCAGTTCCTACTAATTGTTCTGCTTCATATGTGTCCAACCTGGATCTTTGCCTAATATACAATCATTTTAGCAGTAAAATTGCTTTTTCAGAAGATGTTAATCTAAAGCCCAGGAGGGAACATTCCCAGATCTAGGAGCCACCTAATCAGTAGGCAAAGTTTGGTGCCATTTGTATATAAACACTTTTTTTTTTTTCTCACAAGCAGCAAAACTCATCCTATTTTGAGAGGGTGCTTATCATCCCCAAAGGCTGAGGATCACTGCTCTGAAGCCGAAGGACACATGCAGGGGCGCCCGGGTGGCTCAGCTGGTTAAGCGTCCCACTCTTTATTTTTATGTTTATTTATTATTGAGACAGAAATAGAGCATGAGCAGGAGAGGGGCAGAGAGAGAGGGAGACACAGAATCCGAAGCAGGCTCCAGGCTCTGAGCTGTCAGCACAGAGCCCAACGCGGGGCTCAAACCCATGAACCGGGAGATCATGACCTGAGCCGAAGCCGGATGCTTAACAGACTGAGCCACCCAGGCGCCCCAAGCATCCCACTCTTGACATGGCTCAGGTCATGATCTCATGATTCCTGAGTTCCAGCCAGGTGCTGGGCTCTGAGCCGCTAGCCTGGAGCCTGCCTGAGATTCCATCGCTTTCTTTGCTTCCGCCTTGCCCTGCCCTCTCTCTCAAAATAAATGAATAAACACTGAAAGAAAGAAAGTAAGAATGGGAGAGAGGAAGGAAGAAAGGAAGAAAGAAAAAGAAAGAAATATAAAGAAAGAAAAAAGAAAGAAAGAAAGAGAGAGAGAGAGGGGGGAGAAAGAAAGAAAGAAAGAAAGAAAGAAAGAAAGAAAGAAAGAAAGAAAGAAAGAAAGAAAGAGAGTTCTATGGATAGTTTTTTGAGGAACCTCCACACTGTTTTCCAGAGCGGCTGCACCAGTTTACATTCCCACCAACAGTGTAGGAGGGTGCCCGTCTCACCACACCCTCGCCAGCATCTATAGTCTCTTGATTTGTTCATTTTAGCCACTCTGACTGGTGTGAGGTGGTATCTCAATGTGGTTTTGATTTGTGTTTCC